>SMSQ01019828.1:0-85604 GCA_019453375.1 Ctenoplectra terminalis | reverse complement strand
ACAAAAAAAAAAAAAAAAACTTAACTAGAAGAAAAGGGGCGGGCGCTTAGTGCGCAACAGTAACGTAACTCATGGCTGCCATCCTTACAAAATAATTGATTGGTAACCATGCACAATTCAAATAAGCTTAAAATATTTATCAGTACATATTAAATCAAAAAACATTATTTGTTATAGAAACAATCTTATTTAAATATCAACAATAAATATATCTATATGTAAAATTTCTATGCACGAGCCGCCTCTGGGTGGATCTATAATAAAGGATCTGTAATTTCAATTAACAAATATATTATTAACGTAATACATATAACAGTAAAGTCACAGTAATCCTGTTGCAAGGAAAAAGTACACTCGTGAACACTTAACAGTTTATATAAAATAGTCTATAATCTCTATATGATGAACTGCAAGTCTATGGCTGTAACTGTTTTGGAAGCTTTATTCGAACTGGACATTTGCATCGTTGCACGAGATCTCTGGGCCAGGGAAAAGACAGTCATAAAACAGAGTGCAAGACAAAATCTCCTATTTGTGTTTGCACCATTGTCTATCATTTACTCCAACAACCATAATTTTAATATTTTATTCAAACATGTATACACTGTATTTACAATGTGCAAGTACATTTCAGCAACCCTACAATTTCAATCCACTAGCTGCCACTGCTTCTAGAGCCATGTCAAATTTGTCGTATATGACGATAAGAGTACAAGCATGAAACAGCTTAAATATAAAATTATTCTTACATTCCTACTTTTGAACTTAGGAAATATTCTAGAAAGTATTCACAGAAGTGTAATACACAGAGCATAATTACGTTGGCATAGAAACGGATGTGGTTTACAATTTTCAGTTTAAAAAAATGATTTTATTTCATTATCTAATGTAATTAACCCGAACAGCAATACAAGGAGTTTACAATGATACCAGTTGAACGTAAGCATAAGTTATATCATGTGTAAGTATATGTGTAGTATAATATGCGTAATCATAATATCATTTTATGATGTACGAATCTTCAACTTAAATTTATCATGAAATAAAGCTTCGTATAAAAAAATGATACGATACATATTCAACTTATTTTTTCATGTTTGGAAACACTGTATATTTGTGCGCGGTTGTATGTCGTGTACCATTTCAGTTTTTCAAACCTGAATTATGCCACAATATTGCAGTGGATGAAAAAATTATTGCGATCAGACGAAGGAGTTACATATTTCATATTTTTGGTAATATTATGTCCCGAAGAATAAGAACATGTAGGTACTCTTTCTTGTTCTTAATATATAGACAGACAGTTTGACTATATTTTTATTCGTTGGCGATACTGTTTTTCTTAGTTAATATACGGTAAGAGGTATATTTGTAATAGGCTAACATTTTATGCTGCCATTGTTCATTTGCAATAGTGTGACTTGATCCTAGTTATTTATCAGATTATCTTTGTTCACTTGCGTTTTCCTTGATTGTTACTTGTTTTAACATTATTAAGTATGAGTGTGTGTACTTATTACATTTTTTATATACATTTACTAGCTTTAAATTTAATTCGACGAATGATGATACGTATCTTAACAATTTTTTAAATAATTTGTAACAAATTTAAAATCATTGTTATACATTATTAAAAACCTAAGAATAATTTTTGTACTGAAAAAAGGTGTTATTTCAAGTGTACTTTCAATTCCATTCTTGCTCAAAGTTTGAACAAATTGTTATTTCAAAGTGGTCATGATAATTTGATCACCCATTGTCCTTTCAACTGCTTTAAAAGACTATAAAAAATTGAACTATTTTAGTAACCAGAATATCCATATCCTATTTTGTATACTGTAACCGCGTTCGTGTTACTTAAGCTTTTAAATACTTATAGTTGAAACTGTTCGAAGTAACCAGGTACACTATACTGTAGTCCTTTCAAAGAGTGTTTTGATGTTTCGCCAACTTTTTGTCTAACTTTCCTGGGAACACTGAGCTAACACATAGCATTCATTTAATGACGCAATGATACCTTTACGGGATGCTCATTCATTGCTTCCTTGAATTATCAACGCTCTGCTGCATACAGGGTGATCTAATAAAGGGGTTGGACAGTAAATGGCAAACACAGTATTCATTAAAAGAAAATCAACATGATCTACAAATTAATCTTTAAGAGCATACAGGTAATTTATTTATTTATTAAAACCCATTAGGTATAACCTGTGATACGTTATAGTAGAGTGATTTAAAATTACACGATACGAAGCATTCATTTGCAATTTCTTTTAATTTTGTTAATGGTATTAATCTTCTATAAACCACTTCAGTAAATTTATTATTGCGTAATATGTTACTGTATAATGTTACATATTATCCTATAATATTCTCATATTTTATGTCAGGTTTTAACTCGACGGTGAATATTTTTTAGAAATTATACAATTGATTTTACCTTGACCTATCTTAATAAAAATTAATTTATATCAATAGATTAATACTGTATCGAATCTTTTTTGCTTATTTTAACGAGTACTACGTGACTTTAAATTATTCCTATTTTTGGATCACCTTATGTATGTGCCTACCATAATCAACTTAACTTTGTAATTGAAACACCTGACGTACCAAAGAAACTTTTACGGTAGAACTTCAACTATCCGAACATGTCAAGGGACAAAACAGTTTGCATAACTGGATCGTTCCTATCTCTGATTTTTCTTACTACGTGTAATTTTTTATTCCAATAATCGGATTTCGAATTCGAATAATTGGACTCGAATATACTTTTGTCCATTTATTTTAATTACTAATGCAAGCAGAATTGGAAACATTCGTATACCTATTGCGTGCGGATTTTATTTCACAGTCAATTTCATCCAGTAATAACTCCTTATTGGCAATATATTACATATCATTTGACAGTTTTCATTCTCTTTTATCAGAATTGTTGTGAAACTTTTCATTTCACTTTAATAGCACTAAACACTTAAAGTTACAAAATTTAGTTACAAAACAAGCATTTCCGATATGTGTTGCTCCATATGTTTAACTCTGCTGCGGCGCTTGGGTCATTTTTGATAAAAATGATAAAAATGTGTTAAAAATTATGTTGAAATACTTTATTTAAAATATATTTTGTATATGTTAGATAAATCGAAGGTGGCCAAATAATTATAGACGGTGGTGTAAATATATTTATTAATTTATTTATAATTGCTTCTAATATTTCATCTTAGCATCAAAAATTCTGCACAATTATCTTATTTTGTATAAAAAATAATAAAAATCCATGTTGTAGCACTTAAAAAGATGTTGCTACGTGCGGAAGCATATATCCGTCGTGCAGTTTCATCATTGGTTATATACAGAACAATATTTTTTCACGTTTAATTTTTTTTCAATGTTCATCATAATTTTGATATTTTATCCAAACGCGCACACACTTATTTACAGTGTGCATATATACTTAAACAGTTGCAGCAACCCCACAATTTCAAGCCACGAACCGCCACTGAAAGAAACTGATCAAACACCTTATCTTTAATATTGTACAAAGTTTTCTCGTAAACGATTATAAAAAGGAACTCAACCCTTTATAGTCCAAATTTCATTTGTTTATCAGCGAATAGAACTATGATTGATTACAGTATTTTATTTTGATTGCAAAATTTTTTAAGTAATAATTGCTATAGACGGTTCGTGATATCACTACAATAATGCTGTAACAAAATTTAATAGTACAGTAATAATTAAGTAAAATAAATTTTTTTAAATATAAATACCTCGGTATGTAACTCTGAAGTCACATGACGCCATAGAGGATTAATGGCGTCATATTGAAACAATGGTTTCTCATGCAGACGACATTATCATTTATTTTAACAATTCTAAACATTGCTGCGGTATTACATCACTTCTTTGTGAAAATACTATAGGGTTTCATATTAGGCGCAGTACTCAGTGCCTTTACTCTATCGTTCAACGGACCTATCAATCGTGAAACTAGCTTAAGAAACAGAAATAAGAATCCCCCTATCTACTTAAAAAATACTTAAGCTGCTGTCAGCTTGGAAACCAGCGAAAAAATTTTTCTCATTTCCATGGAACATCCTGATCGAGCAAGGCAAATGAAAGGCTGCAGGATGACCTCTGGGCCCCCGAAGCCGGCGGTACGCAAATCGAAATAATTAGGGGCATCGAAAGGTAACGAGTCCCGATGTCCATCTGGCACGGCCGGTCGATCTCGCGCCACGGGCATCGATCTATCGCACGCGAGGACCGCGTGCAAAGAGGAAACATGGACGAGCCTAATGATCGAGCATCGACGTAGCTGGCGTGCAACGATCCAGCACGGGACACGCAAAGCCCCGGGCAGACCGGACTCGTGTGTCAGTCGGCTGATTGACAAGCAGAAAGATTTAGCCGCGATTATTATGATCGTCGTATCGGCCGGTTGCTGAAATTGCTGCCGGGTCGCGGCCGGGTCAGCGTTAATTATAGTGGTACCGGCCGGATATCTATCAGTTTATCGGATCACCGAGTCGCCTCCAAGTCGCTCTGTATTTGTTCCGCGCGATGCCAACGAAACCGAACCACTTCTGTGGGAACAAAGAATCTCAATGCGCTTACAACGCTCTGCTGTGGATGCTTCGAGTGATTTGTTAGCAAGCGTTGATATATACCTTCGCGCAGAATAACTCGCATCTGAAATGTTAGGTGTTTGGGAAATCGTTTGAAACTGGATGAATGGTTAGGATATTGTAACGAATTACGTTTACGGTAAAGAGTAAACAAAGATCGTAGAGTAAAAATATTATTATGTGTTAAGTTGATCACAGTGGATCCTCTCGATTTCTGTTCAACGTGGTATTTATATCGCGAAATTTAACCTGTTAACTGCGTCGTTTCTTAATCAGAAACTCCTTCATAGACAGAAATACAAATTAACTCTTTGCACTCGTCTACTTTTTTAAGTTTCAAAAGACTACTGTGCAAACTTAGCATTCTTATGGAAAGAAAATTATAAATGTTTACAATTTTTCATTTATTTGATTGATCTACTTTATTTTAAAACAAAAGAAGCGTTTGAATTGGCGAAGATACAGAATTTAATTTAAAACTTAATCTTTGAAGAAAATTATGCACGTCGCCATTGCGGCGCCAGTGGAGTGCAAAGGGTTAATAGATCGATTTTAATTCATAGAAATGTAAGCAAAAAGTCTCTAAGAAAACTAATTATTACGTCCAAAATATTGATAATTTGCACAACGAGTTAGCTCGTCTTTCTCAGTTAAAAGATTAAAAACAAATTTCATGTACAAAAACAAAATTTTATTAACTCTCGAACAGTCAATCATCTGCAATGACACAGGAGGCTGATACTTGGTCAGCCTCCCAACTTTACCAGTGTTGTGTCTAATAACATCGCTAACGAATTGTTGAACAGTACCAGGACTGAATATTTGAAAAAAAGAAAATAAATTTCTGAAGAACAAATCATTGTACTTTATTCACATTTAATTGTACATTTAGAAGATTGTAACACTATATAGAATTGACAAACCGGCTGTGCGAAAAAATTCATAGGAAACGAGTTAAAAGTTATCTAGAATTGACCAAACGGGAGTTAAACGATGTATTATCTATTGTTTTCAACAACTTTCTGCCGCCTTTTACACAGTTTCATTATTCTGTATATTTTCTTTTTTGCAAAGAATTCGTTTAGATAAGCATTATAAACCTTCGGATTTTCAAATTTCTTTATATTAACCATTTGCCTTAACACGTTGACTGCCATGAGGGGCACCGGTGGCCGGCACTCGACTTGGCTACAGCGCCATGGGGGCCACCGGTGACCGGCGACGCGACCAATAGTAAAATACATAATTAGAGTAAATATCGATGTTGATAAATTTTAAAATAATACCACTGTTACTATAATGGTTTGAAGAAATTAATGCCATACGGAACATGCAAATATAATTTTATTAATACAAGGAAAATATACATATTATTTTTTTCAACGTAATATGCATCGCATAATAAGAAATTCATGTTGGCGCCATGGGCAAACCACGTAAAATGCGCGCGGCAGTCAACGTGTTAAAATCTAGTCACACTCGTTGTAATCAAATGCAATAAAGTTACAATTGAGAATTATATACCAAATGTTAATTATATACAATATTTCAACGTTTTTCATTTTGCAAACTATTGAAGTAGTGAAAAGGTATCGCTAATATGTGTAGCTGTTGAAATAATAGTAAGACAAATGGTTAAAGAGCTGAAGAACTAAACATCCCAACTCCATCAGTTTGTATCGAGTCGTCAACGAAACGTGAGATCTGATATTGTCGTGGGAAAATACATCGTTTTTCCTGTTAAATGAAACAAATAAATACAGCCAACCCCAACACTTCTGTTTTCAAATAACGCATCGACTTTCACATTTTCTTTTCTTTCGTGAAATTATTGGCATGTTGACTCGTTTATCGCAGTACAAACGCCACATCGAGAAAAAAAAAGAAAATAGTATGATAGTAATTTACATATCACAGTTTCATCCTTGAAACCGATAAATAAGCGCACACAAGGGATACCGTGGCAGCTTTTGAACTACTGGAATGAATCTTCTGTGTTTAAAATAGGTTGATAGCGATAAAACTTTAGTAAGCTTGTAGGTTTATTGTAGGTTTCCTAGACAAATATAGAATTTTGAAGTAGTTTAACCCTCTGTAGGACCGTGTGACTTAAAAGTTACAAACTGATGTATCTATATTTTAAAAAATTAATTTTGTTCAATTATCACTGCGCTATTAAATTTGATTACTGTATTACTGTAGTGACACCACGATCCATTTACAGTAATAATTAGTTTAAACATTTTCAAATCAAAGCGAAAAACTGTAATCAATCGTAATTTTTTCTCCGATAAACAGATAAAATTTAGGCTATAGAGGGTTAAAGAGGTTCGAAGATATTGTGAATTTTAATAAAGAAAATATTTTACACTTTTCATGAATAAATACTATACAAATTTTACGTTTTGTATCTTTGATTTCAATTTAAATTCTAAAACTTTTTGAATTATTTGAAATTTTATCGTTATTTCTTGTCTACTGAAAACTTTCATAGAACACGGAGTCTACGTTGTATCGTAAATAATAACATAAAAGGAATGCTTGAATAATACAGGATAATGTATATGTTAGTCTTTTTATTCCCTCTATTTATCAACCATTTAATTGCGGGTGTGGTTTATAAACCACATACTAAAATTATAGTCAGAGACGGGTGTTGTATATAAACAACATATTAATTTTTGTTAGTATAAAATAGTGGCTTATATACCACTAAAATAAAAATAAAATAAATACAATAAAAAAAGTCTTTTAAAATGAAATATCACTTCAGTATTATAAAATCAATGTGGTTTATAAACCACACCCGCAGCTAAAGGATTAATTGTAAATAAAAGTCTCGTTCGGTAATAAAAACTTACATATGTTTCACTGTCACTTCTGTAACTTTGTTAAATTGAATATTCTTCTAAATATACTTTTATGATTTTTCTAAAATGTTAATATTAAGTATCTTATTTATCATCAAATTAAAATTGATTTAATATAATGTTACTTCATATCTAAGAACTATCAAGAATGTTTAGTTCAATAATAAAAAATAAACATTCTATTAACATCAGCTTTCAAAGAAGCCTTATTAAAAAATAGTAATTTCATGTATAGACTTTGTAAGTAAATCACAGCATTCAAACATACAAGATTAAAAACAATCGTTAATACACATAATAATTAAGTTTTTTACTAAAATTATCTACTGTAGAACATCGTTGTATAGATTTTTTGTTTGTTCTATCATAAACTTCCATTTTAAAAAAACCATTTCGATTAAATGACTTTAAAATTACTTCAGACTGTTTAAAAAAAATATTTGATTGAATACCCCTAATATTTTGCAGTTACAGTATTATACTACTTAATATCCATTACAGTCTAAACTCTATGCCATCCAAAACAAGCTCATCTCAAATACGATCTTTCTTTGTTTAACATAAATATTAACAAATATAATTTAATATATTTACCGGATTACGTATTTTTCAAAAGAACTTAGAAAACAACTAAAAAATAATAAATCTGTAAACCTATGTATACATATATGTAATATACTTCTTTTTATTACTACTGCCATAAAATAGTCTCCCAATAACTACTTGATCTTGTACTTTAGATACAATCTGTTAAAAGTTCATTTCCTACAAACAGAATATTAAAACTTGCTTCAATTCAATTCCAAAATTATACTTTTAAATAGTATAACACATTTAAATACTAATAGTTTTTAAAGAATTATGAGTTAAGAACATACGAATAAACTATGGTTTTATGCTTCAATTCAATTCCAAAATTATACTTTTAAATAGTACAAAAAATTTTAATACAAATAGTTTTTAAAGGATTATGAGTTAAGAACATACGAATAAATTATGGTTTCATTCTGAAAGATCTCTAATTATTTCCTGATTCAGAATTCTAAAGAAACTACAACGAAGCCACAAAGGCGTCCCGCAAGCGCCAACCACGAGACGAAATATCAACAAACGTAATCCAAAGTCATGTAAGCATCTTGATCCCTGCATATCCCAAGCTTTGATTTTTGACATTGATTAATAACCTGAAATCCTTTGATCCTCGGAAATGGCAAGCGATCACAATAATTCCGACTCGTCCGCCTGAACACGTGGTCGAGATAACGACGTCTACGCTGAAACGAGGGAATAGAAACTGCTAAACGCGGAATAACAGAGATAAAGAGAAAAAGATGACGGTATTGAGATATCTTTGACCGAAGCAGAGACAAAGATATGTATCGAAAATTTGAAGAAAAGAAAAAAAAGTTTTTAAAATTGAAGTGAAGCAAGAGAGAAGAAGTGGAGGAGGAGGAAGACAAGGAGATGGCGAATGAAACAAATTATAATTGAGAAAATAGCATAGAATAATATATTTCTTTTAGTGCATATGATAAATAAATGAACTGTTAAAAACGAATAGAATGATAGAAATCATGTTCAACTCTTTTATTTTATTGTGAATATGTAAAATAGATTTAAAAATCATTTTTAATGATTTTAATCATTGTCAACGACAAATTGTTTTTAATATTAACACTAGAACTACCGACGATTAAAGTATATTTATTTCTACCGAAGAAATCAAAGTGGGAAATATATAAAACAATATGTAATGCAATTCAGACGAAAGTTTATCTATATTTTTAATAGAAAATCGCGGAAAATCTGCGCAGAGGCACTGCAGTTAATTTATAAAGATTCTGTAAAAAATTACGAATGGGTCATTTTAACCACTTTGGTAGTTCTAGTGTTAAACGAGTAATGTGAATTTATGTTTTCAAACTGTATCCAAGAATTATCAGAAACGCGTTTACGAAATTTGTTATAAATATGACTAAAATTAAATAAATATTATAAACAGAAAAATAATTGATAAAAATAAAATCGCTAAAGAATGATTCGTTTAAATCTTAAGCTATAATACAAATTTAAATAACAGATATTTTTAATGCATTCAGAAAAAGATTAAGCAACAATAAAAGAAATATTGTAATATTTATTTTGTACAAAACAAAAACTTTTCAATCCGCTATTAATAAATGAATTATTATTTCTTTTATAATACATTAATATTATTTTTAAATATCTACGTGATTTAGATAATTTGTCAACTAACATTTTTCAATAACTGCATTTAAAACCAGTAAGAAGTAAGTACTTTAAACAACCAACTAAATACAAGAGCTTGATCACTAGATCGCAAATTTTTATGCAAATTATTATTTTTACAAATATAATAAAAAAAAGTAAAAACTAGATAGGCAATTATATTTTAGATTTATTTATATATTTTTGCTTATTATCTGCATTCCGTGTATCATTATGCTTTCAAATCTTCCACAAATGAATAAAATTCCGCAGTCTATTTATCACAAACAATTCTCACAGAACCTTGTATAAACTAGGAAATTAAAAAAATATCAGACGTTACCAACTCCTTGCACGAGAGCTAAAAACCATAAAAACGGTTAGGCCAACGTGCGAAAAAAGGAGATTATAATAAGAGCTTGATTACTAGATCGCCGATTTCTATGAAAATTAATGCTTTTATAAATATAATAAAAAAAGTAGAAGCTAGATAGGAAATTGTTTTATACAACTGTATTTTAGATTTATTTATATATCTTTACTTATTATGTGCGTCCTGCGTATCATTCCGCTTTCAAATCTTCCATAAATGCATAAAATTCCGCAATCTATTTATGACAAACAATTCTCACAGAACCTTGTATAAACTAGGAAATTAAAAGAGTATCAGACGTTACCAACTCCTTGCATGAGAACTAAAAACCATAAAAACGGTTAGGCCAACGTGCGAAAAAAGAAGATTATCATAATTCCAGTATCCTGATCACTGTTCATCTGGTAAGAATCGTTAAAGTCGTTGAGGCACGTGGAAGCGCGCATTATAAGCATAGTGGGGGATTCACAAAGGGGTGACGCTCTACTAGGGCTGCCTTGCCCAGCTACAGGGGCTTGTTGTTATTTACGGTATTTAGATAACCAGCTTACGGAACAGTCTCGCGCCCCCATCGTATCTGATCCCATGCACGAGATAGCTGCGACACAGCCGCCATCGACAACCTGCGACTGGGCTACGTGCATTCCACTCGCAGATTATTATAACGAGCATGCTGTTGCATTAACATGCGTATCTGGTCTCACGGAAAAGCCCTGAGCGTCTGTTGAGAGGCACTATCGCGTTTTCGAGAAACATTTCCTTTGTCTGCCTGTCTTATTGCTAGTCGTGCCGTTAGGGCTAAAGAATATATGTATTTTGGAACAAGGGGTAACTCTTGTTTTTGTCCAGTAACTCGATAAAGTATGATTAGATCAGGGTCCGCGAACTGATCGCCCGCGAGCAACGTATGGCTCTTTTCCTATCTAGATTTTCCACCTCTAAATCATAGAATGACGCTTCTCACACCTACAGTCCCTGGCCATCGAATTAGGACCACGCACGAAAATTTCGTTTTTATGGCTATTATGTCATATATGGGAAACTGTCTTTGCTCGTTCAAATTATTACTAGATGCGTTGATAACGATGTATACATAGCAATTGATTTGTTACTATCGCGATAATAATCAAACCGTGTGGGTGATGAGCGATTCCAAAACCAAAAACATCCCTTTGCTTATGGCAAGGCAATTCTCCCGACTTGAATGATATAAGAAAATGTCTGGAGCCTAGTCAAAAGACTAGTTTACAACTCTCCGAGCACCGCATTATCTAAGTTGAAAACAAAAATTACAGATATTTTTGGAAAATAATGAAGACACAAAGAGGATACAATGATGGATATAATGAGGATATAACGAGGATACAAGCTGTCATCGAAGCAAAGGGTGGAAATATAAAATATTAACATGTGTTAATAACGTTATGTACAATAGTAGTGTATTATGTTAGCAGTTAATAAATTATATTATTACAATTTGAACAGGCCTTTTAATTTTACGGAAAACGTGAAAAATGCTGAAAATTTGTAGCGGTCTTAATTCGATGACCAGGGACTGTATATAGAATGTATGCGATCTATCGATATTAGTAGTTTTATGTTGCTACGGAGAAGATGATTCGTGTAAAAGAGAAATAGAATAGAAAGTATACCTCGAATTCTTTTTAACATAATGTTATACTCTTAAATATTTTCATACGTAATTTTAGTCTTATCTGTATATTAAGCTAGTCATCAACTTTCACCATTACTCACACTGGACTCTTCACCTTCCAACTCTGGAAATGGAAAACTGTCTTTCGTCATTCAAATTATTACTAAATATGTTGACAATGATGTATACATAGCAACTGATTTGTTACTATCGTGATAATAATCAAAGAGCGATTCCAAAACCAAAAACATCCCTTTGCTCCCATGGCAAGGCAATTCTTCAGAATGTCATAGAAAATGTCTGGAGCTTACTCAAAGGACTAGTTTACAACTCTTCGAGCATCACATTATCTGAGTTGAATATTAAAAATTACAGATATTTGAGAAAATAATGAAGATACAAAGTATATGATCGAGCAATGTATACGAAGCATGCCGGAAAGAATTCAAGCTGTCGTCAGATCAATGGGTGGAAATACAAAATATTAAAATGTGTTAATAACGTTATGTACAATAGTAGCGTATTATGTTAGCAGTTAATAAATTATATCATTACAATTTGAACAGGTTTTTTAATTTTACGGAAAATGTGAAAAATGCTGAAAATTTGTAGTGGTCTTAATTCGATGACCAGGGACTGTATTTGTCTCCGCTGCACCGTGTCGTTGCGAGGACTAATAAACTATTCGTTGTTTGTTATTCTTGTATTCAATGATTTGTGTGTGTCTTAATTCACTCGTCGTCGTAATACGATTACGACACATATATTTCCAATTACCTCTGCACACCGATTATCGTCTTGTCTGTTTGGATTTGCACAGAAGTGGGATACAGTTTAATTGGTAATGGAAACTTTGTAGCTCTCGGCGGAGAAAAAGTTTGCTGCCACTGGATTAAATGATATGAAGTTAAGTAAGCAGCAGTAGAATTTGCTAACTCAAAAAAGGGTGGTGTTTTTGGTAAGAGAATTATATTCAATAGAATGTTGTTTAAGTCTAAAAGTTAATAAAAGGCAGAAATGGAATTTGTTCCACTATTGATAATGTACAGTCAGTCATAATTTGAAATATTGTAACGAAGACGGTAATCGACGTACACTCTTCCTTAAATTCAGAAGCTATAGACGCCCAAAGAGTAAAAAATACACCTACCTTTGAAATGTGGAAATGTGTTCTATTACAAAAGTATTCTAACTCATTCTTTTTTTACTGTCTTTAACAATGCGATACTGTGTACTAATATAGTATACACTACAAACCCAAGGTGTATCAGATTTGTAAATGTTACAATTTACACGTACAATATTTCTATGCTACGGATGCTTTTGTGGTCTGAATTCTGTAATAATTTATTTATTCCTGTTTTCGTTACACCGAATTGTTATTTTGCAATAAAATTGATATCAATATATAGCTCGCAATTAGTTAATAAGTCATACCTTCATATTGTTAAGAATTTAAAGACTTGTATTTCAAAAAAATATCAATTTCTTTAAATCGACAATTGAGAGAGTACGAATATTTCATAACACAAGAAAATATGAAGTAGGACAGATCGAGGCGAATCGGAGCAGCGGACGAATCGAATCAAAATAACAATTCAGTAAAAAAAAGATTATTAAGTTTAAAAAAATATTTTATTATTAATATTCAAAACTAAACGGGTATTAATTATGAATTTATAATAAAAAGTTAACTTTCTAAATTTTGACTATTATTTTTTCGCTGTTAAAAGAAAATGATCCGATTCGCCTCGGTCTAACCTACCTTCTTTATCCGAATATACAAAAATGTTTAAAATGCAACTATGGTCAATCTGATCGAAATTGATCCAAAACGACACATTTCGCAAATATTCATCCAAATAGGTACGACCAACTTTCCATGAAATTGATTCAGGTATCTCTAAACCAAAATTGGTAACCATATTAAGGAACACGACATATAGTTCGGAATCCATCGTTCGCGATCACTCCAGAGGATGGTGACGATTAATAACAGTGGCCCGTGTCATGTTTCTAACTGTTTCCTTGCTGTCCAACCTCGCTTCCTGTCCAAGGCAGCAGCCAACGGCAGACAAATGAACGCACGGTGACGAGCAGCATTTCCCGCTCGGCTTGTCGTGAAAACGTCTGCCAGAACCACCCCTTTCGATACCGATCGACGGATAAAAACGTAATCGTCATCTCATAAATATCTTTAATCTCTGTCGAGAACGACGTCGACCGTTTACGGATACAGGATTCGACGATCCTATCAACGGATTATTTTCTGGATAAATGGACCTGTCTCCGGACCATGTCGCGATTGTATCGATCTCGTTTTGAATTAGGGGAAGTGTTACGGATTAGCAACATAGGCCATATTTATGGTGCGAATGTTGCTACGCAGAACACATGCACATGTACATATATCACAGGATTTTGTATAACTTGATACGAGGTGTGGTTCTGAACAGAACAATATCATATAAATGTACTTTATACGTTATATATAAATTACTGTTACTTGCTTAAGGGAGGATGCTTATGTGAAANTTCGCTGTTAAAAGAAAATGATCCGATTCGCCTCGGTCTAACCTACCTTCTTTATCCGAATATACAAAAATGTTTAAAATGCAACTATGGTCAATCTGATCGAAATTGATCCAAAACGACACATTTCGCAAATATTCATCCAAATAGGTACGACCAACTTTCCATGAAATTGATTCAGGTATCTCTAAACCAAAATTGGTAACCATATTAAGGAACACGACATATAGTTCGGAATCCATCGTTCGCGATCACTCCAGAGGATGGTGACGATTAATAACAGTGGCCCGTGTCATGTTTCTAACTGTTTCCTTGCTGTCCAACCTCGCTTCCTGTCCAAGGCAGCAGCCAACGGCAGACAAATGAACGCACGGTGACGAGCAGCATTTCCCGCTCGGCTTGTCGTGAAAACGTCTGCCAGAACCACCCCTTTCGATACCGATCGACGGATAAAAACGTAATCGTCATCTCATAAATATCTTTAATCTCTGTCGAGAACGACGTCGACCGTTTACGGATACAGGATTCGACGATCCTATCAACGGATTATTTTCTGGATAAATGGACCTGTCTCCGGACCATGTCGCGATTGTATCGATCTCGTTTTGAATTAGGGGAAGTGTTACGGATTAGCAACATAGGCCATATTTATGGTGCGAATGTTGCTACGCAGAACACATGCACATGTACATATATCACAGGATTTTGTATAACTTGATACGAGGTGTGGTTCTGAACAGAACAATATCATATAAATGTACTTTATACGTTATATATAAATTACTGTTACTTGCTTAAGGGAGGATGCTTATGTGAAAATGAACTACAGTGGTACCTCGACTTACGAATCACTCGACGATCGAATTTTTTGAGATACGAAGCTTTTTTATATACGGTGTTGACTTCTAGATGCGAACATATTCTCGGGGTACGAATTGTGATGCTTGTTTAATTTATTAGAACTTTTTTTTTTATTTAAAGGAAGATGATTTTTGTACAAAGCATGTAAAACCAAAAGTTTTATAAATAAAAATAATAATGGTACATAAATGTGTTTTTTACTTTTTTCATAACTGTATCTGGAAACGAACTATGTAATTGCTTTCCCATAAGATAAAATGGACAACTATATTTCGAGATACGAACCGTGGACAAGATTAAATTCGTAAGTCGAGGTACCACTGTACTGGTTATTTTCCGGATAAGATTTTGAAAATATGCAATTTTATATAGTTCTTTACGCTGATATAAATTGTGTAAAACTTAATTTTTGTAGCATAATTTTGTCCACTATTTAAAAAAGTGATTTTGAGAAAATATTAGGTTATCCCATAAGCAATGTCGTTCCCCGACACTAATTTTTATAACGAAATATTAAGACATACATTTATTTTTAATCATCGATATTTATCGACCATAACATTTCATGATCTTTCCCATCTGTTAAGTAATTTGATTCTTTATTTTAAAAAAAGAACTGTTGAATATTTTTAATTTTTTCTAAGGTCGTCTTTGCTATGTGTGATATAGCGTTTAAAAAACTAAAAATAAAAATTGAAAATTCATACTACATTCGCCATAACCAATCACTACTTATTCCAATTATTGTAACATCTTTTAATCGACAACAAAAATTCTACAATAATAGGCATTTAACATAAGCATTGAAGAAGATTTTTAGGTAAAAGCATCCCAAATTTTTTGCAGAGGGAATCCAGAAACTACTTAAGAGATAAGAAAAAAAATCATAGAAAACAATGGTCAATACAGTCATGATTAAAAATGAATGCAAATATTAATATTTTGCATTATTTATATGATGACCTTATATAATCGAATTGTAGAATCCATACCCCTGTTTATTCATAAATGTTGAAATATAGGTAATCATCTTAGATATTTAATGTAAATATAAATCACTCGTGACAGCAGCTATGTACCAAAGTGTACCATAATAATTGTAATGCATATTTACGTTCTATATCCTATATTCACGTTGTTTTGTATATAAAGGAACGTGATAGCACGTTCGTGATAACTGCACCAAATATATCGAGTAATTATCAAAGTTTATATCTCTTGCATTTCTCTCTGCAGTACTTCTTTTTACAACAACAATGTATTGAAAAAAATTAATGTCATCGGTTTAATAGACAAAACAGAAGTTGAAAATGTCAAAATAGTAATTTTTATCTGAAAAATGCTTTTTGAATATATGTAATATTCGTTCAAATTGCGATAACAAATATAACAGTATTCGGTGGTTAGTAACATAAGTAAATAAACAATTTGAATTTTATCACGAAAAATCAACTTATAATAATATAACAACTCAATATAATTTATAATCAGCTAATTTTTCATTTAAAAAAATTGAGTTACGGCAATATGCGAAGGAACCAACTTTTTTACCGTGTCAAGGAGGCACCAGAAAAATTATTTACAAAGCAAAAAATGGCCTTACGAATTTAATAAGATACCAAACATATGATTATTACTAAATAAATATAAAAAAAACTGTACCGTAATGATAATAAAATTGAAAACATTATGATTAATTAAACAGAAGCTTAAAATGCAAACAACTAAAGCCATCTGTTACAAAAGTTATGACCGTTCCAATTTTTTATGAAAAAATCAATAAAAACTGAAAATTTAATAAGATAAATCCAGGATAGTTCGATCACCGGGAGTCAACAAATCGGCTTATTATTATTCTCGTATCAACAATTGTCAAAAAATTGTATACATAAGATAAATTACATTTAAGGTTTTGTGCATATTAAAAAATAAAATTGAAAAGAATTGGGTTAAATGTACGGACACTGTTTCACAATTGATGCTCTAAGCATTGGAACATTTATGATTTATGCGGAAAATTTCAGAAAAAACAAGGCTTCAAACAATTTTCTCTAGTGTTATATTTTGTATGAGCTACATTTGTTGATATTTTTCAAGGTCGGCCACATCAGTAATGTATGGACACTCTAACCCGAACATGCGGGTGAAACAATCCATTTGCAATGTTACATGATAGCATAATTTATATACATTCTAAATTACTACGCTCTACTTTAACCCTCTATGGCCCGAATTTTGTCTGTTTATCGGAGAAAAAATTACGATTGATTACAGTTTTTCACTTTGATTTGAAAATTTTTAAACTAATAACTGTTATAGATGCATCGTGGTATAATTACAGTAATACAGTAATATAATTTAATAGTACAGTGATACCTAAATAAACTAAATTTTTACATTAANATACATTAGTTTGTAACTTTTAAGTCACACAAAGCCACAGAGGGTTAACTTGCCCAAAACAAAAATGAAAAACCAACAATGCAATAGCTTCTTTCCAAAAAGTGGTCGAACTATCCCGTACTTACCCTATATATTAACTATTATACCTTAACACAATTGTTCCAGTTAGACAACTACTGCAAAAGACAACGACGTCTATACAAACTTGCTTCTAAAAGCCATCCAAGAAGCTGACAAATTGAAAAAGAAAGAAAAAGTGTCAGCCCTCAAATGCAGAGTTGGCATATCACAAAAGACAAGCTTGTCCACGGGGTAATAATGGAAGGGAGCTTATAACCCTCCAGTTTCTTGCATTCCAACACGATCTACAATGACACCAGCGTGGGTGGAGGCGCTAGGTGGAAAACAGCCCTTCGAATGAAGCGTCGTGAAAACGTTGCACGATATTAGGCACGGTTGGTAAACGCGATAAATCTGGAGAGACGTAGTTAGACGAGTGTCAGCGTGATATATGAGGAGTTGGGGGTGGAGAGGGGCGCAGTGGCCCAGCCATCACCTACGTGTTCCTTTCTCCGCGCATAAGCGAACAGGGGGGTGAGTCTTCTTCGCTCAGGAACGCTTTCTATGCTCGACTTTGTATCAAGGATAAGGGTAGGGGAGGATTTCGCGGCGGAATCGATGCATCACCGAGCCGAAGTAGGCATCAGTTCGTTCGACAGCCGCGTTATCTGGAATAGACGAGCCATCATGGCTGCTGTTGCTCGATTTTGCATCGACACTATCAATAAATTCTCAAAGGAGCTCGAAATTTGACGTTTCGTCATTGCAGACTGTTTTGAAAATTTCTTCTTTCGAAGATAATAAATGAATGAGAAATATTAGGACACAAATACACTTCGTTGGTCTTTTTACACTTTCGTTGAGAAATGATTTCTTGTTGTCCTCAAAATTATAAGAAATATTAAAGGAATGTTTCAGTTATAAGTTACATGATATTTGATATAATATAAATAATGGTATACTTAAGATCAAATTTTGTTAACCCTTTATAGCTCGAATTTTGTCTGCTTATTGGAGAAAAAATTACGATCGATTACAGTTTTTCACTTTGATTTGAAAATGTTTTAACTAATAATTACCGTAGATGGATCGTGGTGTCGCTACAGTAATGCAGTAATCAAATTTAATAGTGCAGTGATAATTAAACAAAATTAATTTTTCAAAATATAGATACATCAGTTTGTAACTTTTAACACGGTCCTATAGAGGGTTAAAATGGGGATCATTTGTATATTTGTTTACTCTTTACAATTCAACGAAACATAATTCAGAACTCGCAGCAACATTTAAATTTTGGAAATTGTTATTAGATATTTGAGTAGAAATCACACTCTCTCATAAGGTTTATATGATACAATACTACTATAACGTTCTGCACCAATCTTTATCTACTTTCTAACGAGGACATGTACTTTTTATTTCAAATTTATTTTCGTATGAAACTTGTTTCATAAAAATCATTTCATCTGTATATCAAACCGCGTCAGAAACTTCTTGACGGTTATCTAAATACAACGCAACATAGGAACAAAAACATTTTCTAATGTTTCTCCAGCAATTTCTGTTTTTGCAACCTTACTTCATTTCTATCCCCCAAAAAGCTGTTGAAAGCCACTACTCTAAGCCGCCATCTTCGAGTTCGACCGAGAATCGTCGCGGAGGGTCGAGGACGATGAATTTTATTTTATAGCCCGACGTGGGGGAGCAGCCTCCAGGATCTTAAGGGTGGAATATGTTTCGTATCATCATAGAGGGGTAACCCGCCATCTCCTTCCCATCCATAACGCTTCGAGCCGTTGTGGCAGCCATTTTGAATACATTCTCACCCGAGGAGAGTTATCTCCGAAACGTTTCGATTTCCCATTTAAAGGATCTTATATATACACGTGCTAGGGTGGCAGGGGTGGCGAGGTGAGCATCGAGGAGCTGGCTAGGGGTTGGTGGTGTCTAAAAATATTAGCTGACTGCCACCACCCCGCCACCCTCCTCTCCGTTCACCCCTTCTCGCTGAAACGTATATATACCTCCCTTACTTCCGAAGGAAACTGTATCCCCCTTCTTGTTGCTTGCGTACGTTCCCGTTTGTATATCCGGCCTGTCGTATTTATTTCGTTGAAATTATTTTCGACGTAATGCTAAGATACCGTTCCAATTCTTTACCGAGAAATTGCCTTAAATTTATTCATTGCTTAAAAGCGATAATGTTTTAGACATATTTTTGAACTTTATTAAAAATTACGAGCGTTACAGGGATATTGAAAAAAAAAAAAAAAAAGTACAGGAATATTGGTTTTCGATCGAAAAATGATTAGAAATACAAGAGAAAGAAACAACTGTGATTTGATGTAATATAAAGAGGAAAATGTTTGAAAAGAAAGTACAGAATTAAAAAAGAAAAATAAATAAGCTAGTTGTGTAAAAATAATATGGTAAAACATACAATCTTATAATAACTAAATGAAGAATTTTACTATAAAAGGAGGAAATACTTTATAACCGAGAACAAAATATTTTATTATAGAAAAATAATTTTATATCGATAGGTACAATACAAAATTTAATGTAACTTTATACAAAGAATATAATAATGAACAAGCTACATAAATTTTAACGTAAAAAAAGGAACAAACGTTTTCTAACTTATTACAATATAAAAACAAAGATGTGTCCTAATCAAATATGAAAGACATGGTAATTAATCAACAAGTATTATAAAAATAATTGCTCAAAACTTACATGTTTACTTAAATTCAGACCGTGTCATACCTCGCATTTCTTACTTCCTTTGTTCAATGTTCTTCATACACGGTCTAATATTCTTCTTACAATTAGAAAATTCGCAAAATCTTACGTTACAAAACTCGGCTGTTTTCGCATTCAGTCCTCGCCAGTGGTGAGCAATATACCGGGGCCGAGGGTATCTTCTTTTCTCGTCGTTTCTCTGCAAAGGGGTGGGTGTCGAGGCGCGGTGTGGCGCGACGAGGGCTGCCGCGCCACTAGCGTATGCTTATTTTAATTGAAACAGTCGAACACCTCTCCGGTCGACCTGTCGGAGAGACGGCCGCGCCAGAGGATATTGTTTCAAACGAATATGCAAATCATGAGAGCAAGCCGGCTACGTGGTCCGCTGTAATTTCTATTGCAGACGCGAATGGATATCCTTAACGCTCCCCAGATCTAAAGGAAAAACGTGCGCCGAATGTGCTGCCAGCTACCACCCCTGCCTCCACGCGCCGCAGAACCAATTCCCCGTTGAAGATCGCCGTTAACGGTGTAAACAATTTTCATTAAAGAAACACCGAAGCGAGCGTTTTTTTAGGCTTTGAGGGTGGAGGCATCGACCGAACGGTTGCGTGAGTTTCGTCGGTTCTTTTGTAATGGTACAACGATTAATTGGAATTAATTACGGCAATAATACGGATGAAGGAGGATGTTGATTGATTCTCCGAACGTTAACATTTCAGGACTCGGATTTCTGAAGCTACATCATAAAAAGTAATTTGTGAAAAAAATATAAATGAATTAGAAGGAATTATGAAATAACGACAGTGCTTTAAATAGGTACGAAAGTTGTACTTACAGCTACATACAAAATACACTACCGTTCATAAGTTCCCGGACACTGATAAATTTGTCAACTTGATCAATTTCTAGCGTTGATACATAAATATTACTAAAAGATGTAGTTAATGATAATTTAATAACTGAAAGTAATATTTATTACCTTTTTGAGAAATCGACACATTGTAAATTGAAATTATCCATCAATAAAAATTTGCCAATAGTGTATTAAAATGAAATAGACGATTTGTAAAAGGACACTGGTTGAATTAACCATGGTAGAAAAACGTCATTATTTAATTCATAGGTTTGCAATTAAATAACCCAAATATAAAGAATTTTTCAAATAATAAAACAGTTCCGTAAGGTTTGACACTTATAGACTTTAATGCCATTTTGATTGCATGTTAGCCCAGTACTTTATTCACAATATTCAATTTTATCCTATCATAATATATTGCTACACATAGTTGTAACAATATAAATTGAATAACAAAATCATAAGTTACATTCTGTCAAAAATAAGCAAGTGGCTGGATACTTTTGAGCGGTAGTATACATGTTCGTAAATAAATTACGATTGTCAATATTTTAACCAGAGGGATAACTAATATTTATATTTTATTTGACTAATAATAAGATTATAGAAAATATAAAATGCAATAATATTTTGACGAGAATAAAATACGACAATAAACATACATATATTCAGTAATAGATAATTATAAATAACTAGAAAAAATATAAAAAGAAATTTTTGTTTTATTAATACTTTATACGTTTCACTTGGTAGGTGGTAATCTATATTATTATTAATGATAAGTATGTAAAAGTTTTTTTTATTTCTATACTGAAATGTTACTTATTTCTGTTCGTAATACATGTGGTGTCAGATTTTTTATTGTACGCTATAATTTATTTAAAAATATCATCATAATTTTAAGGCATCCTTCATTCGAGTAACAAGAAATAAAAACATATAATATTTTTTTCGCTAGTCCTTAAAATATAGCTTTGTTCAAAAGCATTTGATTATAAAGCTAATACAATAATCATTATAATTTTGTTTATAAAGTACAAATAAATCTGAAGAATAAGACAAAAAATAAAATATTTCTAATTAAGCATGTCTCTGAAAAGAATGGAAAAATCATTAAAAAATCGACAAGTATATACTCTAAACAAGCTTCCTCTCTCAAATTAATTGACTTTAATACCTATGTAAAATTGAATTACAGTTGTGTTGTATATAGTTCAAATTTGTATGCTTTCTAGAAAAATCCATGTTAAATTAGCTTTAAAATGTTTTTCCATTTGGTGTTATATTCACTTACAAATTAAAACAGGAATACAAAAGAAGAAGTAAAAATTGATTTCGAAACAATGATCGATTGCAGTACTAAATTCCACATTTTTTTTAAGTATTTCAAAAATACTTTTCTATTGGAAAGAAAAACAATTTCAAATTACACATTAAAAAATATAAACATTGGAAAAAGAAAATACTTTTCTCACAATTTCATAAATGTCCTACAGTGTCTTCTCCTCGTTCACTTTTTCAGTGAATATTCGGTCTATTTTCAAACAACTCGAAACCGGCCGACTACCTGAAAATCATGCCGAAAAGAAGCGGTCCTGAAAATCAGATTTGCCCGGGCCAAGAAGAAAACGAAATTGATGTCCCCGGGGTTGCAACCCTCGGCCACCGGGGGTTAACTAAGTGAGCGAGTGACCCGCACTTTGTTCTCCCGCGGCCAGCAAGAATATATTGATAGTCAGCTCAAAACTCCATTACGACCGGGCCGACTATTCTCTCGTAAATACGAAAATGCTATCCCATTATTTACTGGTTAATTGGATTAATGAGACTCGTTATTTCGTAGAGGGCCGCGAGCCTTCCGACGTCGCAACCAGAGGAGAAGAGAATTAAGAGGGGAGAGAGGTCCTGGGGTCGGAGGTTCAGGGCAAAGGGTAAGACCATCGCGTGGACAAATACGTTCTGGAACGACACACACATTCTCCTGACACCGAGGAAGCACGCCAGGGTGCTACAATTACGTCAGAATTTCGCAATCGAGTTCTCGGCACACACACTACCGCTCATAAGTATCCGGACGCTGATAAATTTGTCAATTTGATCAATATCTATTGATTTTAGCACATAAATATTACAAAACATATAAATTAATGACAATTTAATGACTGAAAGTAATATTTACTACCTTTTTGAGGAATCGACACATTGTAAATTGAAATTATCCATTAACACTAGGTTTACGGGCGTTGATTGGGTCATTTTGATGCTTAGATTGAAATACAAATTTTTTGTAATATCATTAGTTCGGTTTGCTTCGAATTAATAGATTTCTATAAGCAGAGATTTATTTAGTACATTTTTCTATATAATTTTCATTTTGAGTTTACATTTTTCGCACGCATGATTGCTAAACTCAAGCACGAAATCTGAACTGCGTCAAAGTCATGAACTGCATCAAATAAATCTAGTGTTAATAAAAATTTGCCAACAGTGTATTAAGATGAGATACACAATTCGTAAAAGAATGCTGCTTGAATTAATCATGGTAGAAGAACATCATTATTTAATCCATGGCTTAGCAATTAAATAACCCAAATATAAAGAACCTTTCAAATAACAGAACAGTTCTGTAAGGCTTTACACTTATAGGCTTTAATGTCATTTTTATCGCATGTTAGCTCAGTACTTTATTCACAATATTCAGTTTTATCCTATCATAATATTCTGCTACATATAGCTGTAACAATAACAATTAAATAACAAAATAATAAATTACATTCTGTCAAAAATAAGCAAGTGTCCAGGTACTTTTGAGCGGTAGCGTATACAGGGTAAATCATGTATCGTGAACACCTTCAATCATTCTGCGGTTAGTAGATCGCTCAAGGTTTTTTTGTATCGTGCAATATGGTACAAAGAAGCTTTTAAAATGATCATAGTATACATTTCATAATTTTTCTTTTTTTTTTTTTTTTCGAAGTTTTCAAGGTTACTTTCAATTTCTTTATACGTTACTGTAAAATTTTTCCTGGCTACGTATCAGCGGGCATTTAGACTCAAATTCAGACTAGAATTCAACAAGTATTAACAATATTTTTTTATAGGAAGGAATAGCACAGAGAAGAAAAATATACAGTAAAAAAGTAATTTTGTACAAGCTAAATAATATTTAATATCTCTAATTTTAAGTTCCTTTACACGAGTTAAGAATTTTTTTTTTTTGCTATTTCTTTACTTCAGGTGGAAAGAAAGTATTTTATGATGCTTGAAGAATCCGTGTTACAACAATATCCGCTAAAAAAAATCGGGATAAAAAATTATAAACTTAAATCTTCATAACTTAAAAAATAAATAAATAAGTAAAATTCATACTATCATCTGAAAAGCCTTTTTGAACCATATTATGCGACAGAAAAAAATTAGATCGGTCCGATAAGAACAGAACTATATTATATTTAAAGTGATTACGATACGCGGTTCAACCTGTATACGTACATACACTTTGTTCATACACTTTATTCGATTGACTTGTTCGCAAATATTACACTAAATTTTAATAGATTAATTAAATAATACATTATTATTGGAATCTTTCATCTCATAAATACATAAATATGATTATCTGTCTGATGAACGGAAAATAAAAATGCATTTAAGTGTGACGAATTTCTATTTCTATAACATCATCTTTGATTAAAGGCAAATTCTGAGCTAAACGATGTGTCGAGAACAAATAAGGGTTCTTATTATGATTTAATTCTGCTCTAGCTTAGCTCGTTTCTGTTTAATTCTCACCCGTGTTCCATTTAAGCTGTACCAGTAGTCTGCTCGTGACTTAATTTTATTCTAGTTTACATTAATTCGTGGTTTTATTCCTTTCTTACTCAATCGAAAATATTAGCTTCATAATACTATGCTGAAAATTATGCTGAAAAACTAAATATTTTATATTGTTATTATACAGTCTGAAAATTTTTGCAATAGAATCTGCTAATTAGTTCGAACAATAAATTGAGAATGATCTTTAATTTACAAGACATATTATCAGTAAAAGAATTCCAATGAAATTTCTTTTGTAATTGAAGTATAAAATAGATACTAAATCCTTGTAACTATAATTATAGAAATATTAATTAAAATGAGTGCGTTTGAATAAAAGATTAAAAATATTTTTGTAGAATATAAAAGATATAAAATAAAATTGTACCCTTTATATTTACAAAATTAAAGAAAAAATTCCTGAATTTAAAAGAGATTATACATTGCATATTTGATACACAATTAAAAATTCTGGAATCTCCAACATTAGTACAAAATAATTATTCTCATACCATTGCCATATTTTGTATAACAATTATGATTTATATTACTTCCGATAAAAGTTCAGAGTAATCGTAAAAGTTTCTAAATTCTAAATAAACACATCTAATTATTAAAATAAAATGTAATTAAAATAATATAGGCAACGAGAAGCAACCGCAAAATTTACGAACACTTATAAAAGAAAGTTATTTATAAACCATTAAAATTTCATCAGAAAGGCAAAGCTTCTTAACCTTAAACAAAATAGAGCAAGTTTTACGAACTTTCCAAATTAGCGACCCCAAACTCTCGTTTCAATCGAGAAAAAAAGAAATTCTGGCAGCGCTTGTTTGACATCAATTAATTATTCTTAACGTTTCTGTGCGGTTCAATCCAGGGATCTCGATTATTCGCGCGATATTCACGCGATAAATCAAAGATTCTGGTTACTCGTTCAACCACCCTGGCTACAGGATTGTACTTCTCAAGCTGTGATTCGATTCCATTAATCAGCGTCGCCAACGGTCCCATATTATATAGAATAAAATTAATGAGATACACAGAAACGCACTCGACTTCCGGCTCGCAGTTCCGGCAGACCGGGACTCCCTTTGCTCGAGCGGTTAATGTTATGGGTGTTGAATGGAAGGCACGGTTCTCCGCGCGCCGATGAATTTCAATACGTATTTGAAGATTGCTTATGCGATCATTATTTATGTATTTTTGATGAAAATGTTCGATCTGATTCACAGATCGAGAATGGTTTGTCTATGGTAGGGATGATTTATGAGAATGGAATTCTTTTACAGTAAGTTTTGTACATATATTGTAAATGACGAAGATTTAGAAACTTTATGCGCGAAATGTTTTGTCAGGACATTTATTAATTAAATTTTGAGGAACTACAATTGCCAAGAACTATTACATTAAATTGTATATCACATATTAACTGTAATATGTGAATAATATAAGATGTGATACACTTTAAAGAAAGCAACCGATTAATGTGTTATACTAAAAAATATGACACAAAAAAACAAAAGGATCGTAACTGTGAGTAATGTGCATATTATAATAGTTATCCTGTTTATCTTTTTATACTCTTTCCTTTTTCAATAAATATTAGTATTTTATTTTATCTACGGTAATTTGTACTTCCTAAGTATGTAATATAATTTCATACTCTCTGATAATTATTTAAATAATATATTGCATGATTATGTCATCCCGTAATCGGGTAGATCGAGGCAAAATAGATCCCAGGGTGTTTCAGAACAAAATAAAAATTTATTCGAAAGAAAGATAAAAAGTTAACTTTTTCAATTTTTACTATTATTTCTTCACTCTTTTCGAAAAGGATGAAACGAGATAATTTAATTATAAATGTTAATCATGAATACAATTTCCTTTATTTTTCACGAACCAACCAATTTCCTTCGCCAACCAATTTTTCAATTCTTATTTAAATACATTTCCTTATTTCTTTCTCGATTTTGAAGATTACTCGCATTACTTGTAGGATAATCTAATATTTCTGCATTAATCCTCTTACTGTGTTCGAGTCTATGTGATCCAATCATATTTTTTTTTATTTATAATCTTTTTTTTATTTTTATGTTTATTGGAATTAGATCTTTTTTTTTGCTTTATTGTATATTTTTTTATTTTTATCTTTATTAGAATCAGATTTTTTTTTGCTTTGTTCCTATAGATATCTTAGAATGTATGAATAAATTTTTTATTATAGTTGTCAAAAAAGTACACAATTGTGATTGTTACACAATTAGCATAAGTTTTTATGAACACAATAAAAGGGTTAAATGATCTATTACTTACAACAAAAACCTAATAAATGTAACTACTTTGATCATATTTTAAAGTTATATTATACTTTTTCAAGCTACACAACGGAAATAATTTACGTTACAAGTGTTTACTACGTTCAACAAAAAAGTCTTACTTAAAGGAGTGTTTTATAAAGAATTTATGCTTAGAAAACTAATTTATATTAATAATTTAGCTGATCACATTATTCTATTAATAAGAAATTATTAACTTGTAATCACTGCGATATAAATTTTAATATGGATTTATGACGTATAATTAACTTTTGACTATTGATTTTATCTTACAAATTGATACACTGTTTAATTAAACACTACGAGTAGGCATTGCAAAATACTTTCTCTACAACTATCAGAGATAAATAAACTTAATTCAATAGTCGTTAAACGAAATAGATGGCCAAATTTTTATAGTGCATTCTGTTTACTCTAAAAGTAAAAAGAAAATGATACATTGTACAATTTCATGTACAGCCATTTTTTGTTTATCCGAACTAAACAGAAAAAGTACTTGTGATCGAAAAAATTATCTTGAGATGTTATTTATTAGGAGATCTTAAGACTGTAATTTATAATAATTTTGTTGGCAGTATAAATATACTCAGAAACCGTATCGTTGCTGCGTGTAATAAAATTTGGAATAGTTTAACAATTTATTAATGTCTTTGATCATCTATGAAACGCCGATACGAAAACTGCAGAATAAAATCACTTGCAGCAATTTCTTTAAGAATGTGTTATACATTCGTATAATACTTTGTTATAAATAAAAAGTGTACATATCTTGGAACAGAAAAGTATTTCGAACCATGTTTACATATCCTTTCTTCGTTCTTAAATTCCTACAAAATTCCTACAAATTTTATGTAATTCCTACAAAAGATAAAGCAAAACATCTCAGAGTAATATTACACAGGTACCTCACCCGGAAGGAACATATAAAACAAACGAAGAGGAAAATAAAATGTGCAATAGACCAATTGTATTGGTTATTAGAAAGAAAGTCAAAACTCAACTCTGGGCAACAGCAGCTATCACACGTTCAAAGAAAATTGAAGCTACCTAATTAAAAATACTAGAAATGATAAGAGATGCACCCTGCAATATTCGAAAATCTCTGAATACCCCGTCAGTAAAGACAGAGCTACAGCTTCTTAGTCTAATGCTTAAGGATAGAAGACTCTCGTTTAGATAGCATGGTAAAAGATTGCTACATCAGGACCAAAAAGGCTAAAAAGAAGAAAACCGCCAGTGGACGTAGTTAATACAATAACAAATCAGTAAAAATCAAATAGTTCCGATGGGAAGCTAAATGGGGTAAACGATTTCCGCGTGAGTGAGTGAGTGAGTGAATAAAAGAGAGAAAGTGTGTTAGCGTGAGAGAGACAGATAGAGAACAAACAATATAACTGGTTTCTAATATCAATACAGACAAAATGTAACTGGCAAAGGAGATATAAATATTAAAAAAAAGTGTCAGCAAAATATCATACTAAAATCTGACCACTTATTTCGCTGACATCGTTCAATTTTAACGATACTAAAAAAATTTATAATTATGATCATTTAGATGTTGAATAACATATTACTACTTGAACTAATCATATATAATATATTTAGTTTCTTAAATATTTATATTTTTAAATAGTTACTTTCACACTTTGCAACAAGTGCGTAACATACTTTCTTATATTATAGCTAATCAGCTATGATACAATGTTAACTAAACTGTACCAATTTTTACTCGCTACATTAGAATGACATGTGTTTGGTTTATTAATGAAACCTTCTTCTACGTTTTAAAGTCATCATTTTTTTATAATTACAAGATTCACATTTACGAAACAGTGTTGAGCCTAAAATTTTAATGGATTTCGAACTTCGTTCAAAAGGACCAAAGAACTCTATTAAAGCAACCAACTGTAAAACCCGACCAAGGATAGTAATAAGAATTTCCCAAACCTCCTTATCTTCATCGAAACCAAGGGAATGCAAAAACTAAATGCAGCCCCTTCCCCTTTTACGCTTTGCCATCCGGTAGACAGTTGAGCAGCCAAAGAACAGGCGGCCCACCCCCGGAAACTCATCAAAGACAACTAATCCTCGCGACGGTGGCAGCTAGGACCGTTCCTCGGAGCGGTGGAGGGTCGCAGCCAGAGGACGGCGATAGTACGAGGACGCGTACGAAGGGCGCAAGCAAGAACTCCCCTCCTTCGTCATCACCACGCACGTGACCACCGGCCGCAAGCAGCACACACACGGAAGGGTGAAAGAGGAGCGGGTGGCGAGGAAATTGGAGATTGGAAAGAGAGGGCTGTGACGCGCGAGAACGAAGGGTCCCGGAGGCAGAGGGTGGCGAGGATAGCAGACTACGGGTTCCCCGGCCGGTGTCCAGGGAGAGGGCCGAGAGGGTGTAAAGATGGCGGCCAGGGAGGGGGAGAGAGAGAGAAAGGCCGCGCGTCGGTTATGATAAGGCGATGCTTTAATGACAGCGCGTTTCTATGGCAACGGGCGTGTAGGGGCCGGCCGCCGCGACGCCCGGCGTCGGTCAGCACCAGGGTGGAGGGTGCATTGAGCGGCCAGCCGCCATACTAGTGGACACACAGCCTCGATTCTCAGGGATGAATTTCTGTGTGCGCGTGCTATTCTCACCCCCTCAGTTTCCCTGCCACCCTTCGATGTATACGTGCTCTTATTCTCTCTCCCTCGCCCTCTTCTCTGCCTCCTCAGTCGCCGTCTGCTCCTCCTCGACCCTCTTCCTGCACCCCCTCGACGTACACCCTCTCCTCTTCTGCATCCCCCACAGCAGGGCCGCAACAATGCTGCGTTATCTGAAAACTGGACCGATGACGAGTTTCGCGTTTCAAACAGCGCCAACACTTTCACAGCGCTTCGCTGACCGTTCGATTACCACGGCACTGAACTGTCCACGACTATGAACCTTTGTTTGCGATTTCGGTTTTGGAGTAAGGCACCTGCGAAGATACATTCGATTATCGAATAACGTTGGTCTCTCTTACATCGCAAGAGGTTTCGTTTCTTTCATTTAAAATTACTTGTGACGTAAAATATTGATTGAGGTTCTCAAGTGGATTCAATATTTTGTATACGTTAGTTGAATTAGGTTGTCTGGCAGGAGATTCGGAACATCCACTCGCTTTCGATGGGAAATTTAATTCTTTGGCTGTTTTCTTTTTTAACGCGTATTTAGCAATATAAAAACGTACTTTCATCGATATTTAACTGAGTATATCTTGTTCGTATCAATGATCGCAAATTTGATTATAAATCAGCAAAATTTTATGCAACTCATTAACTTGAACTTCGTTATCAAGTTACGAAGAACTTTTAACAACTTTTACGGAATACTAGAAGTTTCTCGCATCGCATCGGTGTAATTAAGGAATTTCTAGTTAATTAAAATTTTGAAATAGAAGTATAATATATCAAAATAAAAGCTTGAGATGGAATTTTTCATTTGCATTTTTGTTAAATCGTAATGAATAATTTTCAACGTTACGTTTACATCAATTACTTATGCGCAGAGTAGAAACTAAAAAGAACAAATATGCGTTTGGTAACAAATTATTTGATAATAAAACTGTTAAAAGTGACATAATCGTCAAAGTAGCTAATAGATCTAAATTATTCATAACACAGTTTCGAATTCATTACGATTATTATACACACGCGCATACAGCATTTCGAAGTATAATAATTTTCCAATAATACGTACATATATTCTCACCGTTTCAACCGTTTAACACGCTTCGAATTCTAGAACGATACCGAATTCCAGACAATTTTCTCGACACTCCGGTTGACCGGATGCGGTGTCTTAATTTCAATTTGTGCAGTCCTAGGGCAACATTGGAGGATGTACATAAGGATTTCCCAAGTTATTAAGCGGCTTCAGAAGTTTCCCTGTAAGGTTCGGATTCCCACAATTAAATGAACCGTAGGATCCCCCTGCGTGCGAGAAATCTACGGGCTGCTCACCTGCCGAAATTGCTCGGGACACGGTTGCCTTTCAACGAGAACATTTTAGAGAACATCAAAGAATCTTTAATCGCCCCACGTGCAGTCCCCTCCGCGCCATCTCTCGGTGAATGCCTGCGATAATCGGGTTGCCCTCCCCGAGGCGGAAATTTCCAAGGGGGAAACTTCGCGACACCAAAGTCAATTCCGATATTAAAAGCTGCCACCGCGAATCGTTTGATAACCACCTCACCGATGATGACATTTCTTTTTCCACTTTACCCACGACAAACGAGCACGCTGTTTGGATGAGAACTTAAAGGAATTTCTGAGAGATGTTGAATTCATCGAAGTAACGCATAAAAAAAGATATACGAATTAATTAATTGTTTTCATTGCGAATGTTGAGATTAGATAAAATAATAAAGAAACGTTTGAAGTATATATGGTTTATGCTGTAATTTGTTCGTTGATTTCAGCGTTTATCTTAACTTGATGAAAGTTTATAAAGCTTTTACATTGTATGGTTTAGACGTGTATTGAGTAAAGCTGTGTCAATTAAAATTATAAACACAATGTGTTCTAAATAATTGAGTATTTTTCGTATAATTTTCAAAAATGCTGAAAATAAATCTTTTCCGAAATCATCTTTATCAAGCTATCCATTCAAAATTGGTGATGTTGAATCTGCATTAATGCGGGCTAATTATATTACATATTACGTATTACATAAATAATATACAAATTATCAACAAGCTTTAAAATATCTAAATTAACCATAGATTTGTTAAACTTATTGAACATGTACATATTACTGTCAAAGCTCGAATACAGGAAAATGTTAGATATCGAACCAAATCCAAATACGAAATATGAAATCAATATTATTTCGTGCTTTCGCCGAAAATTAACCCTTTATAGTCCGAATTTTGTTCGTTTATCAGAGAAAAGAATTATGATTGATTACAGTATCTTACTTTGATTGCAAAATTTTTTAAGTAATAATTCCTATAGATGGATTGTGGTATCACTACAATAATGCAGTAACAAAACTTAATAGTACAGTGATAACTAAATGAAATAAATTTTTTTAAATATAAATACATCAGTATGTAACTTTGAAGTCACATGGCGCCATAGAGGGTTAATTGGCAAATCTTAACATTTACTACCGAGCTCCGGTAAATGTCAGAAGTTTGATGTAGAAACTGGTAAGACTCGCGGTTTGTTTGTTTTGACGGCGAACGACTAATTTTTACTAATTTACTCGTTAAAATTTTATTGTTTTCTCTAGTCTTTAATTGATTATTTTGCGGTCAGAGCGACCATTAATTTCAAAATATTTTTATTACATCTGTTTAATAATTATTTCATATTACAAGCTGTTTCACTTTAGTCATCTTCAATTTAATTTGTTTATGAAAGTTTGTAACTGTACTACAGTTAGTGATACTGCATTTTTTAATATTTCCTTTTACCAGATATCAGCGGTGAATCTTAACTTAAACTAATATTAATCGGTAAAAGTGCGGAAACAAATTGTTACGTTCAAATTGTAAATTTTGCTGCAAATCTTAGAATTTGCTAAGAAAATCTATTTTCCGATAATCGAGCTTTTACAGTAACATATACGCTATAAAAAGTTTGTTACATAATAAAACTTTGAATATACTAAAATACTATTTATTAAATGGATTTATTATTATTCTTCCACTTTGTTTGTTATCAACGGTTAGCTGTAGTTCTGCACGTACATAGTTAGAGATTGTTGCGACTATTTTTGTTAACTTTTCATTATTATAATCCCTGTTAATTTGATTAATAAGTACACGACTTTGGTTGTGCCCTTTTAGTTACTTCAGGTCAGTATTTCCTTATCTATGTTTAACATTTTTTTTTCTCTTTCATTCAATCATTCAACTACTGTTCCAATTTAAAACATCAATACAACCAAACACGCATCATTCCTTAACCCATTGGCATCATAAGGAAATAATTTCTTCTTCACTGTAATCAGAATTACTACTTTCATCTCCAATAACACCTTCCATTTCTATTTTTTAGCTAACGAATAATGATAGTGACCAACAAAGTTGAGCGTATGCATACAGCTCCGGTGATAGTGACCAGCAAAATTAAGCGTATACATATACTGATGACGCAAATGCGTTAAGTTATTTCAAAGTATCAAATCGAAGAACATCAAAATCCCCGATAACTTGTCCCGTGGAAAATTCAAAACGAAATCTTCGTCGTCGACGAAGAACCAGATACTTACTTGGGTGGATGCGGAAGGGTAGGAGTCGGAGCGGAAGGGGGGCTAGATAGAGAGCAGCGATCGCAGAATTTCGAAGGGTGCCCAAGCCGATTCCTGCGGACAAACCGAGCATCAAGTATCCGGGAACACACACGGGGGATGTTTAGGGGAACGCAAACATACCGTGTCTCTGCATTATGGATGCAACGGAGTGGACCACCGCCACCACCCATCCACCCACCCCCACCCCCGGATTCACCCCCGGCGTGTACACCGTGCGAGATGGTTGGCTGGAGCTCCGCTACCGCTCGCATTTATTTATAATCAAATTCCGTGTATACCGGCGACCGATGCCCGACTGAATTTCTATCCCCGAATGTGTGCACGCGCAGGAAGCGTTAGTGCACGCGCGCGCGATCGTGTACCCTCGCGTAGAGAATACCAGAGGGAGACGGAAAAATGAAATGGTATACGACAGAGAAAGGGAAGACGAACAAGAGGTTGAGGTAGAGAGACACGGACGAACTGGCACAAACAAACGCGTACAAATACGTGTACACCCTCCTGATCGAGGATAGATTCTACCGGCCAGCCCCGGCGGGCAACGGGTGGCAGCGGGAGATGGTGGGTGGCGGCGGGGGAGGGCACGGATTCGCTCGGCGGTCAATTTAAAAATCAATATTGACCGAGGATCAGCCAATCCTTTATTTATCGACGCGGATTGTTGGCTGCAGAGACGCGGCAAGGAGATTGCTCACCCCCGCCCCGAACCCCCTAACCCCGTTGCTATGTTGCTCCAAACGCGTCCTGAATAATGCGGTCATTCTTGTTACAGCCCGAACGAAAGACGGCCGTGCCGCTTTTGCAATAACAATCGTGACTGGGGTTCTTTTCGTTCGAGCTATTCCGGGGATCGTTTCGTCAAGCGCAGTTCGAGAATTCTTTGGAAAGTCGCGAGTATGCTTGCAACAATAGATAAGACGTTACGTTCAAGGAACTGGCTAACTTAGCAATTTATCAAAGGGTTTTATTATAAGTTTACTTGTTTCGATGTAAGCTGTCTCTGATGTGTATAAAAATCACAAGTTGGGACATTTTTTTATTTATTTATTTCTGTGAACATCGACTTTTGTTTGCAGAAATAACAGCTGGTAGAAAATTGGTTTGCTGGTATTGTTTAACCGATCGGTAGAGGTATATATTTCAATGGAACCAAATTGCTTCACAAAAGTATCGAGAATCGATAAATGTTTGTTGCGTTCGTTATGGTGCTTTTCTATTACACGGTTCATTTCCTAGACTTTGAAATATATATATGTATTATTATGTTGCTAAAAATTACAATTACAAGTAAGTAAAAATAAAACGAAAGTCATTGATCCCAAAACTTCGATCCTCGAAATTCTGACACCTACTACATTAATATATAATATCGGTATCAGTTGCAAATGTAATATATCAATTTATTTCAACAATATTTAATTATTTTTCACTATTATTAATGCACATTACATCCTCCTTTTTGTTAATCTATATCACGTTCACCTCTGTTAACTTGTCACATAAGCTACTAACAAAATTGCTGGTAAATATGAAGATCTTGTTTCAAATTGATCGTAAGCACTATCAAAATGGAGATCTACTGCGCAAGAATATACGTTACATATTGCAATTTAACAATTTTAACAAAGCTATTATTTTTACTATTAACGATACTCCACGATATTTTGAAATTCTGCATTCACCGTTCATTTTGTTAAATACCAAACATAAATTATCTCATAAAAGCAAACAACAATTACATTAAAAGAAATAAACACCAGAATTAAACAAATCATCTTTTAAAATTACACGCAAATGTGACGCATCAAGATGAAAATGTTACGCTGTTAAATTGGAATATCACCAAACAGTATAAAATACAGATAAAAGCGGAGAAACTATAAAAAATAGCGCCCTCCTTTCTCCATCAAGTAACCATTCGAACAAAGGGAAATCGTTAACCGGTTTACTTAGGAGAGTAAATGTTCTATCTGCAAGAGGTGATCTCGTCGATCATCCCGAGAGGGTCTGCTAGGAGGGTCCCATAATCATGGCATGGTGGTCAGCTTTTGGGGTGGCCTGGCTCCATTTTTTGGATTGATTGTCCATAATAGTGGGTGTTTGGGGTTGTGGCCTGATCAAAGCGGCAGTCAAGGCGGAGACGGGAAGATGCGAGGCTCAGCATTCGAGGGTTGAACCCTCAGAGGCGAGTCTCGAGTAGACACGATCAAGAAACATGTTATCGCCGGCTCAAAAAGAGATGACTTTTTCACAATGGTGGTCCGCGCGACTACACTGTGTGCAGCGTCGTCTATTTTTTAAAAGTATGCCTGCCATTAGGAGATCAAGCGCATCTTTGTGTACTCGATGAATTAAAGTTTGTGTCGTTTTAGTAATGGATTTTGAGTTAGCAAGCAAGGAGATGACTATTGTCGATCTTCTTTCTAGCGACTATTAAAATCTTTTCTACTTTATTTTAAAATAGTTTCACAGTATGTTCTAAAATAATAAAAAATTATACATATTCGCGATGAAATTGAAGTAGTCGAAATAATAAAACTATTTTTAATAAAAAATCTCTTATTAGATAGAAAAATAATTTCTAGCTATATCGCCCTTAACTTTTCTTTTATTACGGCTTCTTATTTAATTTCTCGGATGTTGTAAAATTAATTTCACTATTCTTTAAATTGAGACCAAAAAAAGAGACATTTTGATAAAATTCGATCTTCGGTAACTTTTAACTAGAAATGGTATCTAAATGTACTTAAATGTTGATTTGCCTTTCGTGTTAAATTAAATATCGACATACCTTTGGTTTTGAAACAAGTGATACAAAATATCCCTTTTAAATGGACTAACATGCGTAAAATATGAGTAAAAAATATTTGTATTCACAGAATATATTGAAATATTAAACAATTGTTATAATTATCATATGACAATGTAGTGGAAAGTATAATATTGTACAAAAACATAATATCTAGAACTTAACATAACATTTGCGATCTACGAAGTAATATTAGACGTCGTAAAGCATTCGTAATAATATTACTGAAAACAGAGTTTCTGTCAATTCTCAAGAAAGCTGTCCAAAGAATCTTCGCAAGGCAATAAGAAAACAGAGAGCTAGAACAAAAGATTGACGTATCATCCCTGTCGTCTTCCGAGCGATTTATTAATATTTGTTCAACCCTTTGATATCTGTTATTTCCGTAAGATGGGGGAAATCAAACAGAATCCTAAATATAATATTGACATGCCAATATTTTTTCTGCCCTAATATAAATACTTTTATATATTTTTCACACATTTCTGATATAATATTTTTATTTTTATTTTATTCAGACAAGTAATGCATCTATTCCTTGTATTTTATTTCCTGTTATGCTCTGTTCTTTAATTGCATTGTTTAAAATATTTGCGAATATTTCGAATCACTGCAATTTTTCAACACATGCACCTGTGTTTAAAAATATTGTTAAAACCAGCTTGATTTCAAATTTCCTCAAGAATAAAACCAATATTGAGTCTATGAATCACATTATTATGTGATAAACTTTAATTTACTAATACAGGGTTAGCCCAAAGTTGAATTGATTTCACCTTTTGAACTATTTTAAAATAGTTCACTTTTTGAACTAATTTCAACTATTCAATAATCCATATAGTTACAAAAATTATAGGATTATAGTTACAGAGACTTCGATACATCTTACAAGCGATTAGAATTATTGATTTACATATTACTTCTAAGAATCAGTCCACTTATTTCACAGCAATTAATTTTGCAGTTAAATTAAAAAAAAAATATAATCGTTAAAAATTTTTAATTATTTTAAAAACTTCGTGCGTAGAATGATATTAAAAATTTTGATTTTATTTTTTTCGAAAAAGTGGAAAAAATGTTACCTACTACTACAAGCAGAAACTATTATAATTTCACTCAATAATGCACAATAATCAGCCATATAGATATTTTAACAAAAATTTTTACCAAATTCATGTCCAAACGAAAAATAAAGCAAACTCAAAGAAGCTCAATAAATTTATAAAATATAAATCAGGATACACTTTCTAGATTGGTGCGGAACCCCATTAGCGAAGTCAGTCAAGCTACGTCTTACCGATTAACAATAATAATACGGCGGAATTACATTTCCTTGGCCAACTCCTCAGGCAGGATTAATTGGGTCAACGACCATTTAATACTGGCGACTGAAAATCCAGACTCGCAGGAATTGCGTCCCCTTTCCGATCCAGTCTCCTGGAAAATGAACAGAGAAGCTGCACCATGAGCCGTCACCGCGACATCTGCGCTAATTTCACACCGAGCTGACTGCGTCCAGCCAACCACCCACCCCCAACAGTTACCCTGGTTGACTGGCTGCTTCGTGCTGCACCGTCCTGTCCATCCTGATCCCAGATGGACTGGAAAACTTTCACTTTGATCAGGCCAATTCGGAGATGTCTGTTTTGGGAATAATTGGTCCACTGATCTTTCTTTTCTCTCACTCTCTTCCTACAAATTTTCTTTTTCCAACATTTCGTTACTTGCGGAACATTTAGTCGGATAAGAATTTCAATTGAACTTCAATGATTCTATTTCCTGGAAGCTTCGTCTTTTTTGCTATTTGACGCGTACACCAAGACAATGTTTGTAACGGTAAATTTTTGGTTGCAAAAGAAACGTGATTTAGCGATAAAATTGGCCGGAGTATTATGATAATATAATTGTTGAAAGAGGCTAAATATTATTTGAGTAATGAATGAAGTTCGCACCCCAAATTGGGGATTCTTGATCGTGGTCTCCGTAACCTCGAAGTCTAGATTTTCAACTTTAGACATCAGATCTTCGATTTCGGACACAGAACATTGGGTTTCAAACCTCTGAATTCCAGGATTCTTTGAACTCTGGGTTTTACATCTCGAATCTTGGAAGATTAGAATCTCGTACTTAGGACTTCAAACTTAAAAGTTCCGAAAAATTTTGACATTTCGATCTTAACTTTGAACATAAATTTTCATACTCAAATATCTACTCTAATATTTACATTTTTACCAATGATAGATATTCCATATATTGTAATTACTAAAAATGACATCAATCTCGTTACATTTCCATTAACGTTCATCTTACGTAGAAAAAATAAACTTTAGACGCGTTAATACACAGCGTACGGGAAAGGTCATCGAGAAGTAACAATACTTACTACAAGGTACACTTTCGTAAAACGAGTAAAGATATTCTACAATCCAATATTTAACAATAAGTGGAAAAGCAGATAAATGTAGCAACAAAAAACTTATTGTTAGTAGGTATATATCTGGCATATACGTGCATCAAGGAACCCTAGTCTCTGACACATAATACATCGATAGCAGAGTTTTCGCGAGGCCGTCTGGGGAAAGGATCGAACCGTTTGGGGGTGCGGGGTTGAAAGGAAGCGGGGCGGAACAGGAAGCCAACACCCCTCCCCCGCACTTGGAGGTTCGCTCGTGCCGCGCAGTACAATATCGCGGCAACATAACTCTTCTCCCCTCGTTCATTCTCCGCAGCCCGGCAGAAACATCAACCCTCATCCTCCTCGGTAGCCCTGTGCACCCGCTGCGGCCCCTCGCGCCAGCAAACTTCGTCCAGCTACACCTCCCGCCCGCTTTGTTTCAATAATACTGTTTATATTGGAACGCGGAGCATTGATCTGTTTGCGCGGCGGCCGGCTCGCGTCCACGTCGCGCTAAAAGATGGACATATTGGATGCGATTTTGAGACCCAGCTCCACAGCATGGAAAATGCTGTTGCCTCTGCGAATGGAGATGAGATAGGGTGACTTTTTGTACGTGTGTGTGTCAAATGTTACGTGTTGTGTTCGAGATGTAAGAATCATCTTTATCTTTAGAAATCAATGATTTTTTTTTTTTTTTTTAAGTTGTTCGTTTTGAGTTAAGGATAGTGTAAACTTTTGAAGATTATAATAGATTTAGACACTTTATATGATAACGTTTATCACTTGAACACTTTTGATGATCAGGGTTACAATGGCTATTACTGAAATTTTAATCAAGCTGTTTAATTTGTTATTCTGACACTTAAGAACACACTGAGTTTTATTCGTGAAATAAAGATGTACGGATTGTATTTCTTGCAATAATCTTAAATATCTTTAGTCTGTAATAACATTCACATATGTAATTAAACAAAAGTATTCCGAATGAATATTGTCAGCACTCGAACAATTTACGTAGACGGTTAGAATTATTAGTTCGTAATTTCTCATAAAAATTCTGTAAATTCACAATGACGCATTCTCCAAGATTTCTTAGATATTTTCTTTAAAAAATATGAATAAAAATTTGTTTTCCTTGTATTACCTATTTTTTCAAATACCTGTCATTTTGATTTCTTTGGTACAAATATCTATTTATACATATGATAATTCTAGTGCTAAGAAAAACAAAAATTTTTTTCAATGTCTCGGATAAAATTTACTCCATTGTAGTTTTCTGTAAGGTTAAATACGAAAAAGATGTATTCAGCGAGGCAACACTTATCACCCCCCTCCCCCCGTTCCCTGAACCGTGTGTCGCCATGCGATGGATCCAATGAATTCCACGGCTTTCCAATTCCGTTCTTAGAAATGGAGTTTGGATGGAGTTTATGAGGTTTCCTCTGGAAAATACACACTCGAGTCGTGGCGTGGAGAGGGGGTCGTTCTCAAACTTTCTTTTTTCTTCGCGGGGAATGTATCTCGGGGGCAAGAGTGGTACGAGTCAAGGGGTTTGGTCAGCGGCAGAGATGGACCACGCGATTCTATTGGTCAGATGTGATGCGCATGAGCCGTAGGGGTGAATGAGAAACGACGGAAACCTGCAATATAACCTGAAGAAAGACTCGATCGGAGTCAGGTCACGTAATGTTCCTCCACCTCTTCGGGCTCTACTTTATAACTTCTATTAATCCTTTCGCATCGGAGCTTAGGTTGCCCTAATGAAAAATCCCTTCTCCACGACCAGTATCCGTCCCTGACCGTTTCCATCTTTCCGTATCCACGTGTATGGGCTTTGAACAGCGATGGCTGTTCGATTTTCTGTGTTAAATATTTTCGAACGAATCGATCGTGTAACACCCGTATCGATTTAAGTATCACTGAAAACTCCATGTTCTTGTAAATCTTCAAACGCTGAAGAATTTAGTATGGTAACGAAGGTGAATCCTATGAAAGCTTCAAATATTTGAGACGATACTCTAAGAAATTCAAAGATATTAGGAAATAAAGATAACAATACACATGAAAAATAATATTATTACTTTGAGTTCTAATATCGTTAATATTGTTCTTGTTCTCGTATCTAATCAAAGTCAGTAAATCTACAAAGAAATCAATTTCATCGGGTATCATAGTATTTTATAAATTTATTCTTAATACTGAAATAACATGTATAACATTCTTCGTATTAATTAGGATTTAACTTCGATAGATAAAACAGCTTTGTCAAAATGTAATTTTTAATCTAGCGATAAAGGGTTAAAAAAAATAACTTATTGACTACTTTTAAATACACTTCAATAATAAAATAGGATTATAAAATCCAAGGAAACAATTCTTATGTTAAAGGCGATCAATGTTTAAGCATTTGTCATCTTGTAATTGAACAATTTCCATGAAATTTGTTCTTCTCAAAATTATTAATTCAAGATGTTCAATAGACTTTTGATAGAATTAAACTCCACCTCCCAATAATGTTATTGACAATATCATAAATGTTAATTACAACACGCATCAAAAAATGATATAGAGAGCCTAAAGATGATCCGGAATGTTGTGAAATCGTGCGAGTCCGAATTGAAATTCAATGCGGTGATGTTCACTGAAGCTGGCGGGTAAAGGAGCCGAAACTTGTTCGGCGAAACGAAAACAAATCCGAAGTCGAGATGCGTGCTCGAAGAGCGGCGGCCAGGAACAATGCCGCGAGACCGAGGCTCGTCCCTCTACGAAAGAACAGAAGCAGCTTTTCACGGCATTGGGAACACGGAAAACTAGCTAACGACTCGACAATTCGCCCTTATTCGCCAATCTTGGCCCTGGTTCCCGGGCTACTGTTTACCCGAGCGTGTCGAGCATGACTGGAGTGCGACATGAATAACCGAGTAGTTGAATTCTGCTTGTCGCGGTTCTATAATATTATCAGAGCATTGTGCCCGACTAATTAGCTGTACTAATGCAATCTTGCCTGATTACGCATTCCGCTCACCGATCTTGGAGCCTCAACTTCCGCAGAAACGACATCTCGACGTCTCGTCTGAGTAGTGCGATCGTGAAATGCTTCCAAAAACATGAGCCAAATACCAAGGAAAAGTCAATTTCTTTGAGATATGCATATCGAGATTAATTATCCCTACGAGTTCCATAATACGTGGTACAATTGCGATTGCGGTTATTCTAAACCTTAAGATAAATTTTGCGGTAGAAAGATATAATAATACTCGAGTAACATTTTTTCAAGAAGTCTCGTTAAAAAAAAAAAAGAATTTGAAAATAGTCATGTACACGTTCACGTGATTGATACTTTCTATGTTTTGAGAGCAGATTTTGTATAAATTTTGAATCCAAATGATCCTAAAATTCATCCTACATGAATTAATAAGCGTACTTAAACTAATGATATCGTGCAATGGATAAAATTGTTAACAATAAGTATTTCAACTTAACGTTATGCACGAATTTTTCTGTACAATCTATCAGCACGGTTCTCCCTTGATTTCCTTTTTACTTGAATACATCATTAGTGGGCATTTAATGCGCTTCATATAATCAAATAAGGCATTTTAATAAAACAACCGCTTAAATTCTTCTATTTTTAATATCCTTTATTTTTGTTTTCTTTCTTCAACAATTCATATAATTAATAATAAACAGCTAGTTCCGTGATCTGTACACAATGGAGCAATAAGTATGCCCACCTTGAACATTTTCGTTATTTTCTAATAATATGAAAAAATGTTATGTACAAAACCTGCACGGTACAGAAGGGGACATATTGTGATACAAACATTTTTCATGTGAGTAGAGGCATAGAGAAGATTTTAAAGCTCCTTTTTTTTTTAAATGAAACGCCATATTAATTATCGTTCGTTAAGATAGCTCTTATAAGGCAGAATAACCGGTTTAAAGCATTTTTCGTTATTCTGCATAATTAAAAAGTTATGACGAAATGAAAATTTAAAAGGAGGCAACGGCAAGGTATCAGAGTGTAATTAAAATAGACTTATTCTCAGATGACATTCATTTTATTACGTATTTAAAATGATAAACGTTTGCTTCCAAACATTTAGTTATTCTTTTTATGATATTGCTCCGTACATTGGATAATGTTGCTGGAGTTATGGATTTACAGACATTCTGTATTCTTGTCTTCGTGTCTTCTTTTGTTACCAATAGTGCACTCATACTAACAGTAAGAAATGAACGTTCATCATTTTAGATACTCATTGTTAATAAAATGAATTTAATCTCAGAATAAGTCTATTTCAATTACTCTTTGATACCTTGTCGTAACCTCCCTTTAAATTTTTCTTTCGCCATAACTCTTTAATTATACAGAGTAGCGAAAAATACTTCAAATAAATGTTGTTCAGTTTTATAAGAGCTATATTAGCAAATAAAAATTAATACAGCATTCTATTTAAAAGAAATAGGAACGACTTTGAAATTTCCTACATGCTTTGACCCAGACGAAAAATATTTGTATCGCAATATGTCCCTCTCTATAGTGTACAAGTTTTATACACACCTTTTCATATTATTACACATATTGATAATATTCAAGGTGAACATAGTTATTGCTCTTTAATGTATATCTTAAAATAAAATACGCTTTATCTATAAGATATTGAAACATCATAAAATAACAAAATAAAATTTATCATTTATGGAATAATAATCTTTAATCTTCGAACTTTAAATTTCAACTGTTTTTTTTAAATTTTGTGAAAACAATATATTTAAAAAAAAAATAATTATCAATATTTAGATAATATTACTTCCTACTCACTGGTACAATGATATGCTAACACTAATGATAAGTTAAACACTGGAAGATCAATGTGTACTGGCATTGCGTTCATTAATGATACTAACTACTAAATTAATAATATCGGTGTAAGACTTTTGCTTCCTTTAAGCTCAACTAATTCTGTTGATAAATTCTTATTTCAAAAATTCAAATTGACAAACTTTCAACTTTCAACATAAACCTTCAGCAGTTCTGGTTCAAACTATAAATTACTATATCACTTCGAATTTCGGAATTCGTAGCTCGGACACTAGATTCCAAACTTCCAACTTGTCACTTCAAACAGCAAACTTCAAACTTCAAGCTTTAAACTTCAAATTGATTGTGAGAAGACAGATTTCGAACTGTAAATTATCCCGCTCGATTACTGCCATTTAGATCCAGTAATGATGGTTCTGAGTTCAGCTTCAAATTTCAATCGATCCAAAAATTATTTTGTTTTCCGTTGCGTTGTCCCATCGATTTCCTTCCGTATCTTTCGGTATGGAAGACCGGAAATAAGGGGCGACAGGAAACAGAGAAAGAGAGCAAAATAAAGAATCGATCAATGTCACTGGCTGGCCATTCGACTTCCATTCCGTTCGGCAAATATTTGGTCAAAACTGACGTCAAAGTGGAAATCCACGGTCTCCGGGGCTCGGCCATTGTTTCGGAAAATTTGTAAAGATCGAAACCGGTCACAATGATGCGAGCGTGTAATCACCGGCTTTTTTTGTCCATTGAATATTTTTGGTGCGCCGCGCAATTCTTTGGCCGGGCCGATTCGAACTTTTTCCAGGCCATCTGAAAAGCTGTGATCACCGATTGTCACCGGCGGACCAGCCGGTACCAGACCGGTCGGAATGAAAAATAGATGAACGCATTGAACTCACCCCCCAGCTACGCGGGATTTTTTAGCAAAAACGGGAACGCGCGGCTAAACGTTTCGCTGCGTGGACGCTCGTTTTGAGAGAGATTGAGTTACGTTGTTTTTTTGAATTTTCTGTCCATCCCTTCTTTTTTTTTCTTTTTTTCGTTTTTTTGATTGAATTGTCGGGTAACAGTTAAGTGGAACTGTCGATGGAAATATTTGAACAGATGAATGCTGTCCTCGTAATGAAGATGATTAAAGGATTGTGTTAGTGAAATTTGTATTGCTAAAACGTGATAGTGTTAAGCTGGAAAATGTTAAAAATTAAAATCTATTAGAAATTTTTGGGAAAAAAGTTTTGATAATATATGTACCTCTATAATTTGGTAGGCATTGTAAAGTTACAGTTATGGTGTTTTAAAATAAAAAGTTTTTTAACACGTTTACAGTAAAGTAAAATGTCAAATAAAATACATCATGTGCAAATATAAAGCATATACATATATATAGTTAACATAGTAAAATGATATGTGAAGGAAGGTGACTAATTAAAAAATATGATCAATATCAAGATTTAATATCTTACATCATGTTCCTTGTACATGAAATTAAAAATACTTATTAAATAAATTTAATAGCTTCAGATATAAATATGCATCGTTGAAATAAATAAAAATAACTGAACAAAATTTTGTTTGTACTGTACTATACTTTTAAATTTCATAGTTGTTGCTATCACCAGTAGTATGTTTTCTTCAGCATAACTATCCTACATTATACTGATGTTGACTATTTATTTTTGTTGAACGAAGGATATGACGAAATCTAGTAACGATGAAAATAATACACAAAACTATATACATACATAAAGATTTGAACTTATTTTTCCAGTTTAATTTCGTCTGCAAAGAGTTGCTTATTCTTAATCGTATAATCTTCCACAAATTCAGAAAAAAAGACATATTTCTTATTCATACTAGAACTTAAAAGATATAACCTTGTTTCATAATAACACTAATTACCTAAAAAAGTGGTCTATAAAAAGTCACCATCGATAATAAACTTATGATACAAACGCAGAATAATCCTGCAGCTACTTCACACACAACAAGCAACACTTCTTAACAAAAACATAATCAATGTGGTAAAATATCGATATTAATAAAATTATATTGGACACTGCATGCCATCCAAATTTAATTTCGATGAAACTGCTACAAAAACAAGAACACCGACTTCTTGATAAAACAATGTCTTCGATGAAAAACATCGATCCGTTTCGTTTATTCAATAAAACTATTTGTTATAAAATTTATACAAAAACTTCCAGCTGTATGACTATACATTCAACTGCTTTCATCTTCCAGTCGGAAAACCGGACCATGGTAATCAGAATCGATTCGCAACACTGTCTCTGGAAACTGTCACCAACGATATTATCTTGCCGTGGGTAATTTTACGGGTCCACAACCAGGGATCACCCGCTGTTTGCACAGTTACGCGCAAATCTTTGCTGTGGGCATCGGTTCCATATTAAAACACCCCTATACGATTCACTGATGGTAACAAATAATAGTCGCGACAAGGGTCGAAGGGGGTCATCCCTACTCCAGCGTTTCGTTCACGGTCTCTGTCCTCCTTAACCGATTTTTCGTCTCCCCTTCCTTCGTGCTACCCCCGTTCGTCTGTTCTCCATGGAGCAATTTATCTGCATTATACCCTCAGTTGGCTACGGTGCGTGTTTTGACAGGAACAGCATTATTAAATGCCCTGGATATCTGATCCTCAACACCCCTAATCTACATAATATGCGTTTACCTTACGCGTGGACGGTCATCGCTTGTACCATCCATCATGGCGACCAGCTAGAATCGTATTTTACTTTTTTGTTTAATGTCTGAACAAAATTGTCTCTACTTTTTGTTACTTTTTTTTTTTTTTTTTTAGTAAATCAACAATAGACCAAATATAAATTTTCGTGAGGAAATAAGTTGTGTGCGGGTCTCACAAGAAGTCTCGCGGAAGGAATGCGGATCTGATTTGTTAAAATGGAATAGATACACCTTTATTTAATATAGTTATAAGATTAGGCACACGTATTTTTGTTATTCGTCGAAACTATAATATCTAGCAATCGGATTATATAGCCTCGTATCACAGACAGGACAAACACGATTAGGCGGAGGAACAGAGTACCTCTCTTGTCCCGCGAGACTCCTTGCGAGATTCGCACGGTACCGGTGAGATTATCTATACGTATTTACATTTATATATCTATATTTTTATTTGGAAAATCGTTCGCAAGAGTGCACTTCTTGTTTTTCTTGTTTTGATGCTAAATCTTGAAAATTATATCGAGCTCGCACGCGTTGTTCGTTTCTAAGCATTCCGTTTATGTTTCTTTCATATTACGTTTATAAGCACACATATATTAACACTTTAACAACCGTGAGGCTATTAATCGGCTTTTTGCAACCATCGCTCATCGACTGGGAGCCTATTAACCGGCTATTTCCAGCCAACGTTTATCTACCGCTTGCCGCTTAATACTAACATTATGAAAATTAAAAATTTTATTAAATTTAATTACCCTACAATAAGAGAAACAATATACCAAGCACTCTCACGAATTTCGATTTAAAAACAGAGTTGCAAGAATAAGCGCTTATATTTCTGCACGATAGCCAAAACCGAGTCGGTGTTAGAGATGTATCCGCGCTCGAATGAACCGGTCGGTAAAGTGCTAATAAACGTTTTGCTTAAGTATCAGCCTGTGCTTCGTTTAAAACCCTGACAATACCTAATCAGACTATTACATTATATCTGAAAACAGAATGTAAATAAAATAAGTTTGATTAAACACTTGCATGTTAAAAAAGTTCCATAACTTCGTATTTACACATAAACTTTTGCTGACAAGTCTTAGGACATCCGCTGTTTATAATGAAACTTTAATATTTAGTGTAGATTGTGAATTTTGACCTACATGGACTTTTTAGTAAAGTTGTTAATATATCAGCTTCATTTATATCTTTTGATGCATACTTACAATTAGTTCTTCCCAGATCTGGAGCGAATATAATAATTGTCCTGACCTTTTTGGGGGTATATATCTGTCTTAAATATTTCAGATACTGTCCTCAAAACTTTAGTGAGTCAGAATAAAAAATCAATCTTTTCATGTGTAGAATATGTGTGCATCAGTATCGGCTGTCTTACAAAAGAAATTTACAATATAATTAGTAACAAAAAATATTTTAATGTTCAACAACCCACTGCATTCAAACGAACACAAATATCATTTTAATTGGAGGAAGAAAAAAGCGATCCTTGCATAACCTCACGATCCGCGAAAGTGATAAATACACTAGAGGAGCAAGAGAACCGGAGAAATCTGTAAAAGGAAAATTAAAGGTCTGCAAAATGCTAAAAGCCCCGTGTTAAACGGTCCCAGTCGGCCGATCAAAAAGGTGGCTTCTTTGAAAAGGAGTGACGACGTGGAAAAGCGAGCAGCCCCCACCAGTTGGCTGGCAGGCGGCAGAACCCCTGCATAACGGGTGTCTTGTCATAATACAACCATAGTACAACTTAATGATCTATTGGCGCGGCGCAGTCGGGGATGTAGCATAATTCTCGACACGCTTCCTGTCACGTGGATCGACCATTCGATACGTCCTCCTGCCATTGAACGGGATTACAGGCGTACATCGCTAATTTTTCTCATGCCCACTGTCAGCCTGTTATCTGTGGATGATCCGGCTTCCATTTGGCCCACGACATCCTGTCGCTCCATAAAGAACGTGGGATTTTGTCTATTTCCGTTGATGACGTCAAAATGATCGAAAAAAATAAGAACTTCCAGTGTTAATACTTTCTCACTGGAACATTCGAATGAACAAAACAAATTGTTTATGAGCGTGTTCTACAATATTTATAGTGCAGATTTTAGGTGGTAAGCGTATACATGTAATACGTTACGTATATCGGCTTTGAAATGTATATTTTACTGGTAACTTAAGTCTCAAAATTTTAAGTATATGTACATACGAGGAAATATGTTAAACCGATACAAACCGATTTCAATGAAGCTTATTTGACTGGTAGTTTTAAGAAAAGTATTCGACGCGTATTTTTTTTTTTTTTTTTTACTGGCAATCGTCCAAACTAAGAGAGCGATAACAGTCCCCAAAGCTGAGGGATGAAAATGTATTTTTAGGAATATTTATAAAAATAGTGGATGTAGGAAAAAAATGTTTTTCACATTGTGTGTTTTTGGATGATGAATTCAGTTGTACAAGAAATTTAAAAGAAAGTCATTTTTTTAAGCAATATATTAAAAATTTGTATTCTTTAAATAATTTTTCTTAATAAATATCAGTTCCTTTTCATGTAAAAATGTTTCATGTGTGGTTGAAAAATTAGTAATCGGAATATATTAATTAATGTTTACAATGAACTTTAAAACGCGCTTTAGTAAAACTTTGTAGTTGTCATTTATTTTATATCTGCTATAATATTAATATACTTACTAAAAATATTATCGCTAAGTTCCATAAAAAGACTTTGTTCTATAAAATTACTTACACTTTTATAAAAATAAGTAAATCACTGTTCATAATTTATAATAAAAATTTGATAACACTAGATCATAAAAGGTAACCAATTTATTTCTTATTATTAATATAATCTTTATTTTTTAATAATAAAGGTATTCTAATACTTATATAAAGGTTACTCTGTTATTATCTTCCTGAAATATACCTTTAAATCTTTTATAATAAACGTAAATTAAAAATGTCATTCTATCATTCTGCCTTGAAAATATTATAATACCTCAATCGCTTAAAAAATCGAATTAATTCGAACATTATTTTATATTAAAGATTCACAAAAATATTGATAATATTAATATACTTAATATTATTATAATACTTATTATAATAAAATATTAAAATATTATCAAACTTGAAGTTCTTTTAATTCTTTTAAACAACTTAACGATTACAATGTTACGTCGATACAAACACACACCACTTGAGGCATCTCTTTTGACACAAGAGTTGTCTTTTTACTCCATTATTTAATGTTAAATGATCTTGTACTATAGGCTATTGAAATCGTCGAAATATCCGTTACTCTACTATGAATAAAAAACAATACCTGTAGCATGCCGCTTAAAAAAATAGAGGTGACTTCAAAATCTTTGAAAACCTTCCGCCTATAAGAGAATTATTTACTAGCATGTTACACGCTGCTTGTCAAAATTATAAGGTACGCTAAATTTTTCCAGTTTCACGGTCTATTACATATTTCTGGTGAGTGGAATCGATCCAATTTATTAAAATATTGATAAAAATGAGGATTTCGAAAAGAAAATTCATATGCATGACTTCATCGTTTAAAAGAATAGGATAAATATAATTATAAGACACTTCAATGAATAACAATAATTAAAAAATAGTTAAAAAACGAATAAAAATAGTATTATTTCACGATAAAGGAATAATACAACGTTTAGTAATCAGTATAATTACCGCTATGATGAATAACATTAAAAATACGATTCGGCATATTGTTCGCTAAATTATTAAGCGTAGTTGTTAATAGCTTGCTCCACACGTGTGTTATCGCTGTTCGAAGTTCATTAGTGTTTTAATGTTAGTGCTGATTTACATAAATACCGCTTACAAAAATCACTTAAATGTTCTGCATCTGATTTAAGACCGGTTAGGTTATTTAATATGTTTAACATTATTCAGCATAGCGGTAATTATAGTAATTACTATTTAAAATTACTATTATAGTAATTACTATAAACGTTGTATTATTGCTTTATAATGAAACAAAACTATTATTTGCTTAAATGCCTTATAATTATGACGCGGCAGAAAGTCACACTTATCCTGTTATTTTAAACGACGAAGTTGTGCATACGAATTTTCTTTTCAAAATCGTCATTGTTATGAATATTTTAATAAATTAGATCGATTTCACGCATGAGATATATGTAGAAGACGGTGAAATTAGAAAAATATAGGGTACCTTATAATTATGACAAGCAGCGTATAACATGCTAGTAAATAATTCTCTTATGGGCGGAAGATTTTTAAAGATTTTGAAGTCACTTCTATTTTTTTAAGTAGCATGCTATAGGTATTGTTTTTTATTCGTATTATATTATTATTCGCTGAAATGTCTTATAGTTATGACGCGATCGAAAATCACATTTATCCTATTCTTTTAAACGACGAAGTTATGCATGCGAATTTTTTTTTCAAAATTGTCATTTTAATCAGAATTTTATAATAATAAATTAGATTGATTCCACTCACTAGAAATATGTAAAAGACAGTGAAACGAGAAAAATTTATGGTACCTTATAATTATGACAAGCAGCGTATAACATGCTAGTAAATAATTTTCTTATGGAAGGAAGGTTTTTATAGATTTTGAAGTCACCTCTATTTTTTTCAATAGCATGCTATAGGTACTGTTTTTTATTCATAGTAGAGCAACGGATATTTCAACGATTTTAACAGCCTTTTCAAGCCAAAAGCCTTGAGTGCCTTGTAATTACGACGAACAGTGTATAACGCTTCGGTAAATACTGTACAACTTTTATAAACAAAATTTGTTCGTATCTTCTAAACTACCCTGTATAAAGCACTTTTCCATTAGTATCTTTTTTTTTTTTTAACTTTTATTTGATAATATAAACGCTCGACGCACTACATGATTTCTGAACGACACGATACATTTATCGAATACTCAAAGCAATTCGATGCATTTCTATCTTCGTCACCGCACAGGAAAGTCGAGCTTCTTCTTTATCCACTGTTACCCATTACATCGGCTGACATTCAATATCTCCTTAATTCTACCTGTCGAAAAGGAGCCCAACATTTCATTTCCCCCAAGTTCTCCTCCATTGAGAAGCACAGGCCCGCGGCCGATAAATCACTTTTTAACGAGTCTGATAACCCGTTCACCGGAGCTCATCCTCGTCGGCATCGATTCCCGATTTATCGGCCGCCATTTCATTCCGAATGAATCACGTGTCTTCAAATCGAAAACCGAACTCTGGCTGGTTTTGCGTGTAATAACACGGGGGCCTCGCAATAATTGCGGTACAAGTACGTGCTCGCGCCGAGCACAGTTTAATTCTGAGAGATATTATAATTAAGTGGTTCGAACGTAATGGCCGGCGTCACGTAAACCACTAACACGGGACTCGGTGCTCATCATGCTGCTTTGTTCAAACAATCAGCGACCCGATGGTGGCCGTCACGCGAACGTTTTGCCTCGGTGAAAGTGGCCTTCCTGCCTTCGAACCGTTCCATCTCGAATCGCACACTTGAAACATTTATTGCCGCTTCTCGGTTGATTAACGTACAGAAGAGTCAAATTTATGCTTCGATGGACACATCTACAACTGTGAAAATTTCGTGTTGTGTACGATAAAGTGGATTTGGTCGAGTTAGAAATATCAATGGTAGCTGCATTCATTTTTAATTGAATAATAAAAGGAATATGTATGAGAAAAATACTAAAAATAAAAGAAAGATACTGAGAAGTGAAATAAAGAAAAACTGTTTTTATTCAGAATTACAGGGAAACAGTGCGGCTTAAATAAGAAAATTATCGACTAACAAATAATTTATTTTAATGTTTATTGATTTTATGCTTTATTTCAGTTAGTATAGAAATTTATTATAGTAACATTTAATATCATTTTGACTGTACTAACCCTTCCATTTTTCTATATTTTTAAGTTTATGTTTAGTAAATTAATTGCAAGAAAATATTTAAAGTATTGACAAAATATTAGGGTAATAGGATAATCAATGGGGCAACGAAAATCCTAACGCACAAATACGATTCATTTGGGTGAGTGATTTTGAAAATCTTAATTGAATTGAATTTAGTTTAAATTTACGCAGACAGTAAATGCACCAGTAAAATCTTGGAATGTATCAATTTCTAAACAGTGATACTTGGAATAAAAAAATGTAAAAAGCCTTGATTATTTAACAAAGTCTAGTCATGGCGTAAGATTTATCTTGCTTATCGCGAACGATATGTTATTAATTATGAATATTCCAATAAAGTGTAAGATTCAGTGTAAGAATAAATTTAGTATGGTTAAAAAACAAACCAGTAAATATACTTGCAATATTCAAAATATTAATAACATGAAATAATAAGTGTCAATAGCAAAATTAGTAATATCAAATATTAATTACTCTAAATAACATACTGTTTAGATATATTTACTCTAACAATATGTAATATCCTTGCATAAAATGCAAAATACTTTAACCTAACTATAGCATGACGTGCAATAAACATTATGTATTTCATATAGATGTATTTGTTATGTTATTTTTCTAAATAAAAAAATTACAATCTCAAAGCTGTTTAAATCATTAATTGTAATTAAAAAGGTTTTGCGTTTCTTTTTTTTAAATTTGCAACTTTCTCAAGAAATACTAAATATTCGTTAAATAATCAAAATCACCATTTTTAAAATAGGAAATCTTGTAATATGTAATCATCATTTTATGCATACCGCGTTGAGTTATAAATTTACAGCTCGATTATAAAATATTTTTATTCGCTAATAAAATATTTAAAACTAACGTATCATGATAGATACAAATTAGCAAACCAGATTCCCTTGTCAAGATTAATAACATTATTTAATAAGTAACTTAAGAAAAAGCAAACGAGCAATCAAACTTTCCATTTAAACAAAAATGTCGCTAAACGATATTAAATAACAAAATTAAAAAGAAGGTATCAGCATAGCATAATGTAATAAAATAGTGATTTCGAATGACACAAAGGGATTGTTACTCGAATTTACATACGTCAAACTAGATTAGACTTAACACACCGATGAGTCGAGTACTCGAAGTAACCAGTCGACGAACCGCAACCGGAAATTGGCTGCTCGGTTATCAAAGTTTGCGGGTTGCGTGTCTACCGAGCTACGAAGAGAGAGGTAACTAGGGGGTGGGATACCGGATGGGGTGGGATATCCATTAATAAGCGAGTGAGAGCTCGATGCCTCCGTAAATTGGGGTGCCAGGGAAGGTAAATATTAATTTGCTCAAGCAAGCGTCACGATCAGTTCACGACTGCGAACAGGTGAAACTCGTTTCGTGCGTCCAAATAATTATGGTTCTTACGTGTAAAGTCAAGAGTGAATGGGTTGTTTTTATATTCTCTTTTGTGGAAGAATAATGTCCGTGTTTGATGAAAGTTCTTCTGATTCCATGTGATTATTTAATTTTATTTTCGAAATATGGTGTTTTCTTTCAATGAAATTTAATTCTGAAATCTGTTCCTGTTCCTTTTGTTTTTACTACTGTTAAAAGATTTGTTCGTAGTAACAGTAATAATGTGACGAATAAAGACTTGAAACCATACCATGTGTCAGAGGTGGGAAAGCTTTTTACCATTAGAGGCCACATTTTAATTAGACAGTAATAAAGGAGACGGGTATAATTTTTTTATAATATTTATTTAATTCTATTAATTTTCAAATTGTCGCAATCTATATAATTAAATATTAATTAATACAAGAGCTAGCTTTTATGAAGGCCGCACGTTACCCAGCTATGACTATATGTTGTGCTTTAAACTTTAATTAATTCTAAAGGTGCTGAATTAATACTTAAAAAGCTTTGCTACTAATTTCATTTTACAGTCATGTTATCAGCACAACTTTTGTTTATACCATAGACATACAGCATAAATGTACGCTTTTAGTACTTTGAACGTAATACTTAATTTTAAACGTAGGTAAAAAATATTTTCAATGTCAAATGATACGTATTTTCTACTGTTAGGTTCTTACATGATTAAAAACAATCTATAGCACAGTAAATTAATACAATACTAAATTATACAAGGAGTTTTGTTTATCGTCAATATCTTAATACCTTTGTCAAAATTATTTGATTCAGGACGACAAACATTGTAATTCACGAATTTTCCTTCAAAAACATTTTTTTCGAATTTTCAAAGTCACCGACGGTTTTTTAATAGTACTGATATATTTTTATCATCGCACTATTGTAACTGCCAAAGAATATATTTCTTCATAACTTAAAAAACAATGATTCTTTCATTCGTAAGNTTCTGATTCCATGTGATTATTTAATTTTATTTTCGAAATATGGTGTTTTCTTTCAATGAAATTTAATTCTGAAATCTGTTCCTGTTCCTTTTGTTTTTACTACTGTTAAAAGATTTGTTCGTAGTAACAGTAATAATGTGACGAATAAAGACTTGAAACCATACCATGTGTCAGAGGTGGGAAAGCTTTTTACCATTAGAGGCCACATTTTAATTAGACAGTAATAAAGGAGACGGGTATAATTTTTTTATAATATTTATTTAATTCTATTAATTTTCAAATTGTCGCAATCTATATAATTAAATATTAATTAATACAAGAGCTAGCTTTTATGAAGGCCGCACGTTACCCAGCTATGACTATATGTTGTGCTTTAAACTTTAATTAATTCTAAAGGTGCTGAATTAATACTTAAAAAGCTTTGCTACTAATTTCATTTTACAGTCATGTTATCAGCACAACTTTTGTTTATACCATAGACATACAGCATAAATGTACGCTTTTAGTACTTTGAACGTAATACTTAATTTTAAACGTAGGTAAAAAATATTTTCAATGTCAAATGATACGTATTTTCTACTGTTAGGTTCTTACATGATTAAAAACAATCTATAGCACAGTAAATTAATACAATACTAAATTATACAAGGAGTTTTGTTTATCGTCAATATCTTAATACCTTTGTCAAAATTATTTGATTCAGGACGACAAACATTGTAATTCACGAATTTTCCTTCAAAAACATTTTTTTCGAATTTTCAAAGTCACCGACGGTTTTTTAATAGTACTGATATATTTTTATCATCGCACTATTGTAACTGACAAAGAATATATTTCTTCATAACTTAAAAAACAATGATTCTTTCATTCGTAAGCTCGCTACTAAACATATTACAAGTAACGACAATGGAATGATTTCTTTAAGCCCTTCTCCATAGCGAGTAAGAGCAACCTCTTCCTTAACATATACCTTTACATACGCCGTGATCCCCAGGGAAACGGCACTCGAAGCAGGCCAAAGTACGCGCGCCATAAATCCAACCAGCCGGAAGCCATTTTCCATTCGCGTTTCCCCGATATCGTTCGCAGAATCGGCGCGGCTGCCGTCGCGAGAGCTGAATAATAAATTACGCCGTTAGTTGAAACAATTAATTAATAATTCATGATAGGCAAGGAGGGAATTCAGCAGGTGGAAGGGAGGACGCGCGAAAGGGTGGTTGGGTGAGTGTATTTCGCGTCTGCGTCGACGGAACGCAGCCGAAAATCAGGGGTTGAAGAGGGATGCAAAGAGGATGACACATCCACCATGCTGAATATAATTTACTTGAACAAACTAAAATCCCTCGTAGCCGGGGATCCTCGTCGCGCTTCTGCGGCCGCGACGCGTTGTCCTCCTTCGAGCAACCCTTCGTTCCAACCCTTCCGCTCCATCCCAGCCTTCCCTCGCTCCTTTACGAATACTTTATAAGCTCGAAGACGCGGCTCAATGCCGCCCAAACTTTATTCTCTATTTATGTTTACCCGCGGCCTCGAAACACGAGCTTTTCCGGAGAGCTCTTTGGTTTTTGGAAGGGGATTATGCCGGCCGAGGCAACGAGGGTGGATATGAGACCCGTTTGCGGAGAAATCGAGCACTCGATTCACTCGAATCCTCCATTCTACCCACTTCCGCGAACCGTGTCTTTTCGAAGAAAGCTTCTGTTTATAATTTTATTTGGGTGAACGGTCTAAAGAGGTTACACTAATAGCGTAGGTTCTTTCATGAATACTAAATTTCGTAGAAAAGTGAATTCAAGTGCTCTGTAGCTGTAATTTAAAAAATTATTACATTCTTTAACTGTAGAACAGAAAGTGTACTACTTGTTATTGGTAGATACGCTATTGATGGAACGAAATATTTTTACGTAAACCAAATTATACTAAACTACCATTTTATTGTTTCACTCGTCGAACAAATGTTTTGCAGTTAATAGATTGTTGCGAATGAAATGTCCGAATTATCTATAAAACTTTCAACGATTAGTTTTTTATTAAATACAATGCATTCCTAATTTGTGTGCAATTAGTGTGTACCTTAACGAGCGTCAGATTTAACCAGACTTCTTAGTTCGTCGTTGTTGATCGTTTCTTTAGACCGATTATATGATACATTTTCGAGATTTATATCTTCAGTGTGAAATTTTTCGAACCAACGTTGAATTGTTCGTTTACAAAGTATGTGTTTTTGAACAGCTGTGTTAATATTACGAGAAAATTCCACTGCATTATGGTATAGTTTAAATTCATTCAAAAAGAGCACTTGAATTAGATTTCTATTCATTGTTCGCTTTATTTCACTGTTTGCCATTTTATTTTGAAACAGTTCACCATTTATCAATCACGTTCAATCGAGCTAGCTTCGAGTTTTATATTCATATACAATAAGTGCCATTTAATGTTACTTTTAATTATATAATGATATAAAATTGCACATCTCATATGCGACAACCTAATATTTTCAAAGCATAAAGAACTTTATATGTTCGAATTTAATTAATCAGTTTGTAAATACTAAATCAGTAGGGACAATATTAGAGTACCTTTATATTTATTATATACCATGTATAAATACTTACATGTATATTGAAATTATAAATTGTCTATACAAATTTCATACTTATATATTACTAATCATATGGTTTATTATGCAAACATTATGGAAAGAAACATATTATCATTATTAATAGAAATATTACGTGCAAAATAATCGATTAAGCTTTTTCATATTTATGAAATGAAAATTAGAGGTTGATAGTAATCATAAACTGTTTACATTCCAATTACTTATTTATGTATTCGGTACAAGTTAATAAGCTAAGTGTGTGATTATGTTAATACAAACTGTGCTTGGTAACGATTATCGATTTTGTTTTCAACATCTCCAACCGTACATTAAATTTCAGCTTTCAATGAAAAATGTTAGCTAATCGAACAATAAGTAACTTCCATTACAATTATCTTGCATTTATCAAGAATTTCTTTATAAACAAATATGTATTTGACACTCTACTGTTAGTAAATCATTTTCTAAACAATCTTGCGACTCGACAGATGTATGCATAATAATTCTCACAACTGCATACGTTTGACTCAATATTACAATATTAAAACGACTATTATTCCAACAGTTTCCCGGTCGCAATTAACAAGTAAAAAAATCAACGAGCCAATAGCACCGCAAGTATACGGAACAAAAACTCAAAGAACCGATGCCTGATTCACAACATACTAAACAAGAAGAAGCATCGCCAAGACTCAATTCCGCGACAGCCGCGATAAAAATCCAAAAGGATCGAACGCAACCGTGCTTTCATTTCATAGGGAATCGTGGAAGACGAGCGTCGAGGTGGCGGTCGTGCGAGGAGGGGGTGGAAGGGGGTGAACGCGGCACAATCAGCAGGAACGATGCCGGGCGGAACGAAGGGATGAACCGGCGTTCATAAATCTCGGCAGATTACTAAATCCCCGGTTTGATGAAACCAGGCTGCGTACATACGTGTGTCGCTCCGACGACGGGACATATTTGTGTATGTATGTGTGACGATGCAGCCGCGGCTGTGTTGGTATCGCGCTAGCTCATCGGGAGCCGGGCGCTGATAACATTATCATAAAACGGCAATATCGCGCGGATATTGGCCTGATGGAGCGCCGCTGTACCGGCAACCGGCGACTATCGAACCGAGTTAAGAAGTGATCTAGTGTGCGCGGCTTACAACTTTTTCATATGCAAACGACGAATCGAGACGCTCCGTAACACTGCCAAGCCGCGGGTCCCTGGAGGGGTGGCTTTATTGGAGACACTTTTTGACGTGGCTTTTCACTGGTCGTGTGATCATTCGCTCAAAAAAGGATGGAGTACTCGAGCTTTTTGGGAAATCGGTGACGTGGAACGAACTGATCGATAGTTATTTTGGAGAAACGATGTTTTCCTAATGAAACCATCAAAATTTTGTTCCTTTCTAAATTTTGTCTTGTACGATTAACGAATTAAAAGCGTGGTTAAATAACATATGACAGAGTTCAACGTTGTATCATTGTAGGTTTTAGGATTACCTGGATTTATACCTGAATTATCTTTTACAGCATAAGAATTAACTTAAAATATTCGATACGTTCCACACCTTTTTTTTCTTTTCCTTCTTGAAAAATTCGTTTTTGAGAAAAATACTTAACCCTCTATGGCTTCGTGTGATTTAAAAGTTACAAACTAATGTATCTATATTTTAAAAAATTTATTTTATCTAGTTATCACTGTTATATTAAATTTGATTACTGTATTACCGTAGCGACACCATGATCGATTTGTAGCAATTATTAGTTTTAAAATTTTCTAATCTAAATGAAAAACTGTAAGCAATCGTAATTCTTTCTCTGATAAGCAGAGAAAATTCGGGCTATAGAGGGTTAAAATACTTTGAAGCATTGAAAATTACAATATTTGTAAGAATAAATTTATTAATTAAAACGAATTATTTCATAATACGTCCCTTTGTATAATTATGATAGCTTCAAGGTGAGAGAAACTTAGAAAACGTAACACTCTTAATAATAACGAGTAACATTAAACAATACTTAATTATTCATCAATAATTAACCTGCATAATGTAACGAATAGAAAGTATTGAAATATTAAAAAATTAAGTGTTTAAAAATATTAATTGAAATATGAAATAATAATTTACAAAAGATGAGAAATTTTGAAAATGTCATTTACTACGAAATTCACCCTAGAAAAGCTTTCACTGACAATGAAATAAATTTGATGAACAACTTTATCATTCCTATCAAGAAAATATTTCTTAAATTAAATAAACCCCATGCTGTTCGCTCGTTATCGAATCGAGTTAAGAAACGACCCGGTACAGCAATTTGCTTTTCCAACTTGTTCACATGCAAATGCCGTGTCGAATTGCTCGCAAACTTGAGTTTTGTACCTTTAATTGACTTCTTAAGAGCTTCTTTGAAAACTTTAAATGAATATTTTATTTATTACAGTAAAAGTTGACCGTGTTCTTTTCGTAATAGAAATTAATCATTTCTCCTTTGCTATTCATGATTTTTAATTAACTAATGAGGCAGTGAATAGTTTTTCTAACAAATATTGTACGTAATAATGAGTACATTCCTAAAACTTGAATAATTGAACACTTTTTCTTTTAAGCTGAATTTTTCGTATTAAAAATATACCTATAATAACTCGCTTAAAGAGCTTAGTTTAATATATTATAAATTGTTACACTCCTTCCCTACAATTCATAAAATAACGTCCGAAAAGCTACCATTTTACTTGTTTAGAATTTTCTGTCTTTTAATCTTAAACTTGTACGATGTAGTTCTTTTTATTTCATTAATTTTTAATCATTCTTTCAATTGTTATAACACCAAATTTTAAAGTATTTCCAAGTAACACATTGATGTGTAATATATAAAATTGTATCTTTCAATTTATAAAAGTAAAATTTAAAATATAAAAAACAGAGTTTTTTTATAATCAAGATGATATAAAATTTGAAATTTAAGAAATCTTCAAACATACACAATTATTTCTTTAAAAAAGAATGTAATTATTACAAATACATTTATTTCATTGAACGTTTATATCGTATTTAAAATATTTATTCGAAAAATACTGATCCTTGTACAAAGTCTCTGTACCACGAATTTTGGTTCGCTAAACCGATTTTACTCGAAAACTTCGATAAGACGAAACCTCGACTGCTCAAAGATTTTAGCTGTTTCCTTAAAATTTGAGCTATTGAGATTCGACTGTACTCGTTTAATTTATTTAAATAACATCTATACTACTCTAGCAGAAACATTATATTTAACGTACAAATTGCTTAAATCGTACGTACCACTTAAAATACTTTGTTATATTTCCCATTTCCTTTCTCCATTAACCTTTTTTTAAGAACAAATTAATTTGTTAAAAGCCGTTTTACAATATCATGTAAAAGGTACGATTTGAGCAACCAGTTGCCTAAATCGTATCGTGAATACGGAAATCTTGCATGAATGTTTTGTCAATCAGTCAGAGCGAGAAATAGTTAGTCAGTGAATCTTGAACACTAAACGATATTAGTATCGAAAAAAACTGCTAACTATATAGTTATAATTGGTAAATAACGTATTTACAGTAAATTGCTATTAACATATTTTATCAATAATTACGTAAATTTTTCTTATGGTAACTAATAGATTAACATAAATTTTTGTTATTTGTGTACATGGTACGTACGTTATTGTAGCAGAGTTATCTAAAACATTTTATAGCACTACCATATAGAAAACATAAATTTTACCAAAATAACAATTTAATCTTTGTAGTAATTGTCATAATTATATAATTTTATAAATATAATTTAAAATTATATAATTTTATATATATATATATATATATATAAAATAAATGTAAAACATTCTGTAATAAACTAATTTTTATAAAAACATGAAAGCACAAAATAAAACTATATATTCCTTAAAATTTTTATAGCAAGTACAAAACAAGATATAATTTATGAATTTTTTGTTTATATTTTTCGTTTTCTATTTATTTTATATATTTTCAGGTAGATTACTAAGTAGATTCCACTTAAACACCTATATTCGGTAATAACAAAGAAATTAGTGACATGCAATTTAAGTGATCGGTACGATTTAGGCAACCATCCCCTTCATGAAGTAACACTGCAAAGCACGGATTAATAAAAGACGAAATGTAGACAGCTAAGTGCAAATCGAGGGTTCATGGGGGTATCCTCGCGGCCGTGAAATCGTCTTCCCACCCCCGTTGATGTCTAATATAGCAGAAGGCCTAGATGATGAGACTTCGCCCCGCCTCGACTCGGTTCTGCTCAGGTATTAGATTATGAATATTCATGGCGGTGTGTCTGCGCGGTGCTTCATTATACCTTCTACCACCCGGCAGCAGCTCCGTTCTCCGTTTCACCCTGCTCTTTATCGCCCAGCCTCCTCATCCCGAACACCGTCAATCAATATGCAACGGCACATCGAGCTTTGCTTATCTTCCGCGAGCTGAGCCAACCACGTTCTTGCGGATATGCACGAAGACGGGTTCTCGACGACACAAGGCTTAATAATAGTTCCTTTGCAAAAAGATTATACTTTTCTTTCTCCAAGTTTCGAAATTTCTTACATTTTTATTTTAACTCTCTATAGCCCGAATTTTGCCTGCTTATTGGAGAAAAAATTACGATTGATTACAGTTTTTCAATTTCATTTGAAAATGTTTTAACTAATAATTACTGTAGATGGATCGTGGTGTCGCTACAGAAATACAATAATCAAATTTAATAGTGCAGTGATAATTGAACAAAATTAATTTTTTAAAATATAGATACATCAGTTTGTAACTTTTAAGTCACACGCTCCCATAGAAGGTTAAATTCAATTACAACGTTCTAGACTTTTCAATTTTTCAAATTTACTAGTTTTGTCAGAATTCATATTTTGTTCGAAATACATAATCGTGACATCTTTGGTTTCAAGACCTGAACTGTTTACATTACGCTCGTTTCTTTTGTTTGTAACCGCAACGCAAGGATGGTGATATTTTCTCCTTCTTCTTGTATGTACCGCGGAGCTATCAAGAAGTGCGGACTGTGTAAATATTACTTTGAAACGTATAGGTATTTTAAAATCAATATTTCGAATAAGTTCGATAGGTTGTACGATATATTTTAAATAAGGAAAAAAAATTTGATGAATTGTCGAGATAGTCACCTCGATTAAAGCATGTAAATGTAAAATCTATTCTTAACACGTTAAGCGCCACGCCGGTCCCCGCGGACCGACGCTGAAATTTCCGTTTAGGCGTAGTTGGTTTCTGAGAACTGACAGTATCAATTTTAAAAAATAGTACCTTATAATTCATTAATGGATTCTATTAAATCGCATTAAACAAAGATACGACTTTCCTTTGCAGGTCTCTAGAATTTTCTTCTTAAATTCTTAACGATTTTGCGACCAAATGCTTTTGAATTAGTATCGCATCACACAGCTTAACGGAGAGTCGACCAAAATCGGCGTGGCGTTTAACGTGTTAATACTTACAGATACCTGAAATTATTTGTTTTCTATGATATTGCAGTCATAAAAATACAAATACAACAGTGAATGTAATAAAATATAAATCTGTGTTTGAATGTAAAGGTGATGGAAGAAAATAGTAAAGTTTCATAAAAAAACTCAATCTTAATGCCTTTTTCGAGCTTTTTATGAAATTCGGCGTCAAAATTTCTAGTTCCTTTCCTTTCCACATTTATTAACCTAATAAATTATATGAGATATTTTAGATAAGTATGGAACTGTTTATTATACTGCTTAAACAGTTACTTTGAATTACATATAAAATGCGGAGTTTACAATTAAACATTTAAATAGTAGAAATTATTTAACTTTTTATTACACTCATAATAAAAGTACAAATTATATTATTACAAATTTTGTTACAATAAATGTTTAAATCATGATTTTTTAACTCGAGGGCAAAAATTGTATACACAATTACAACATACAATATTACAACAACAATTGTATATTACAACATATTGTATACTGGCAACATAAATTTCATAAAGTACATTAATGATTTACAAATATATTTGTTAACAGATATTGCAAAGATTATGACGACCATGACGAACTTTATACCCTACAATACTTTTACAATACCAATTCAAAAATCAATTACACGAGTTCACAGTTTGGTTATAAATCTTGCTATTTTATAACATAATAATTGACGGATAAAGTCAGTTAACTGGAAAAACCGCCTCGTTCATCTCTGTATTAGTACTACTGATGGATAGATGAGATCGATCGACTGGTTAGATATAGACACAAGTCCATTAGTGCTAATAGTAATTATACAAATTCAATGCTTGAGAGTGCATTTATGGAACTCGCGTTTCGGAAACTCGATAATTTGGACGAAACATTTCGCAAATATAAGAGAATTCCGTAGATAAGTATTTCAACCATAATTTGTACGTTACTTAATCCTTAATATACATATCTTACTAACAATATAACGGTATGAATATTTACAAATTATTTTCATTAACAGAAATTCTTAAATTCGTGAAAGAATTATTTATAACTTTTGGAGTACTTGTTTTCTAAAAAGTATACTTTACCAACAGTTCAAAAGCATTAATTATTAAAAGTAGGGTAGACCGAGACGAATCGGATCATTTTCTGTTCGATAGTGAAAAAATAACAGACTTTAGAAAGTTAACTTTTTATTATAATTTCGTTTGAACATTAACAATAACAATTATTTTTTAACTTAAAAATCTTTCTTTCGACCGAATTCTTATTTTGATCCGATTAGCCTCGATCTACCCCACTAATAATTCCTATTAAAAAAAAGGTTTCAAATTCATACGAAGATATTACATCCTACAAAACGATAGAAATATTTTATCGATTCAAAAATATCCAATACGTCTCAGTTTTACGAAAGATTACGTTATACGACAAAGGAAAATGTTTGCCTTATTCACCGAACTATTTAGAAACCTCAAATAACTCTAAGGCCGCTAAAAGTAACACCCAAGAGTGCACCTGTCCCCTCGATACGATTGCCCTCTCAATGGACCAAAAGACACCCCAACAAAAAGGTACGGCACCGGCAGGATCCAACGCAACGCTTCTCACTCCCCAAACATGTGCAGAGCCCCGAACTCCCTTTTTGGCCCGCACGAAGCAGTCTGAGCGAACAACAGAGAAAAAGCGATGACCCGATTAGCGGCTGCGCGTATCGGCCGTGATTACACCGCGTCCCGATGCCGTATTAGTCACATGACCAGCCAGATTTGACGTTCTGGCGCCCCGTAGTCGTCGATGGAATTAATAAAGCGCGACCGAGCAATCTGCTCCCGCATCGGAACACTCGCTGGCAATATAACAAAGTGGACGGGCCGCCCCCCCATGGCGACGGATCTTGCATGATTTGATTAGCCTCAGATTGACCCCACTTTTTCTCCACCTACTCCTGCTTCTCTTTCGCGCTTCCTTTTCTCTCTGCACGATTCTCTGGATTTTGTGCCCCCGCAGGATCGTTCACCAGTCTCCTTTTCGCTCAGGCCAGCCCTCACCCTTCGCTCCATTAGACTTACGCTAGCCACTTTATGTCGGGAAATTTGCAATCTTTCCATTTAATATATCGACGCCCCGACGAACAGGGACGGAGGCATGCGATTTGAATATATTAAGCTGCCACTAGGTCCTTTCTCGACCCTCTCTCGTACGCGTGGACCTGACCCGTGACGAGGCGTTTCGAGATGACTGAAATGGAAAGACGATCCATGGACAGCTTGTTTTTTGGGATTATTTAGAATGGATGAGGAACCAAATGAATAACAAATTGAAAGGCTACTCCCAGTAATGCAGTTTATATGATCACTTGATGAGAGTGAAAGGTAGTGATTATAAGAGGTTGCATAAAATTAAAACCTATTGTTTTATAAAACAAATCTAGTTTATTAGGATGTATATATTCAATAAGAAAGGAATTCGTAATTTGATTTATAAATTTTAATTACGAATATAACGATATTTCGTCATTCCTATGCTTTTGTAGTTTTAACTTTCTAACATTTATTAATTTTTGCTACATGTTTCGATTTGATCAGCTTAACCCTTAGCACTCCTTTGGCTCCTCTGATATTCTGTTTTCAACACGATTACGCTCAATTTCCAAAGATATCACACCATGATGATTTACAAAATTAAAAATTTATGTTTCATTTGCGAGAGAAAAAAGGATATTTCTAAAATGAATAAAAACAAATACTTTTACAAACGATAGTAATTTTTTCCGTTCAAAATAAAACTTCTNACATTCTGTTTTCAACACGATTACGCTCAATTTCTAAAGATATCACACCATGATGATTTACAAAATTAAAAATTTATGTTTCATTTGCGAGAGAAAAAAGGATATTTCTAAAATGAATAAAAACAAGTACTTTTACAAACGATAGTAATTTTTTCCGTTCAAAATAAAACTTCTTTTCTTCCGTGATAAAGAATCGCACGGAGTGCAAAGGGTTAAGTATCTTTCTCGTTTATTTATATTTTGTATAGATACGTATAACGATAATCACACACTTTCATATGGTAACATTTTAATATCAAAGCTTCTTTACATCTACATTTCAATACTTTTATTTCGTATGTGCGATATACATTTCAAACAATGCGTCTAAATGGCATTGATACAGTTTTGTGACACGATTTTAAATGCTATTAAAATCAGTAATTATATCTTTAGAACAGCAAATTAGTAGATATTAATATAAAAACATTTGTACAGATTTATACAGATTTTGAAGTTTCGCAAAAAATCACCTTAACAAAATTTTTATGAAATCAATAATAAAAACAACTTACAGTTTTCTCCGTTATTGCCACATTTTTCCTTTTGAACCAAACAACTTCATTGCAAAGATATTGCCGTATGTTCTAAAGTAATAGAAATATTTACATACAGACGTTTGTAAATATGTTATATTTTCTCGTACCTATAAAAAAATTTATATACGTATCTAAGAAACAAAAATTTATCTATTTCCTTCAAATTTCGTAAAAAACAATAGAAACAAGAGTTCAAAAATAATTAAAATTGATAAAAACCTTCAAGTATTAATTCTAAAGATGGTCAAAGCTCATACCTCATTTCAATTTCATAATTTCTATAAAAATTCTAACAGATGATTATAAACATTGTTGTATTCTGCTTTCTATATTCTAGAAAATTAATATCTGTTTTTAATCCTTTACAATTCTACGGCATTATAAAACAACTTCCTTGTTTCGTAACAAGGAAAGTTCGACAATTCTAAAAATCAAAAAAATTTGAAATGCTAAAATATACATGTAGTTTAATTGATGCTAAGAATACAATTATTTTTCTACTACAATGAAACGAATTTAAAGAAACGAACCTACTTGAAAGAAATTGTGATTTTTCCTATGATTGTAAATATCTTCGAAACCATAAAAGACAAAAAAAATTATTAAACACAAAGTTTTATTTTTCTCAATAATGTAAAAAATTTAATTTTTCTAAATTCTCCCCTCATCCTTACTTCTTAGAAAACATTTTTACCATTATATTATACCTCATTGAGAATTATCAAACTTCATGTTTAACATCTTCATGATACCTATTAAAGTTTCGAACATACATTCCCGTCTACAAATCACCGGAAACTTAATAAATTTGGAATAAAAAAACACGTTTTTGCACATTATACAAAACCTTAAATTATATTATCTCCTTAAGATCTTACTGAACATTTACTTCAATAAACTTCTTATCCAAAACCTACAAGTGTCCGGTGACTTATGAACGGGAGCGTACATACCTGTTCACAATCGTATGAAAAATCACATTTTCTTTAACCCTTTAACTGCGGCTGTGGTTTATAAACCACATTAATTTTATATTACTGGAGTGATATTCTATTTTAAAAGACTTTTTTTTATTATATTTATTTTATTTTTATTTTAGTGGTATATAAGCCACAGCCGCAATTTGATATTAGCAAAAATTAACATGCTGTTTATATACCACACTCCCCTCTGGCTATAATTTTAGTACGTAATTTATAAACCACACCCGCAGTTAAAGGGTTAAGGGAGTGTTTCCATCCCTAGAAGTATAGTTACACTCTAAGGATCATCTGTATTTCTGGTGTTTCACATTTTGCATAATTCTTCGAATTGCCGAGTCAGAGTCAGAGTAATTTTAATAGTACTTCGGTGTCAACGAAACCAGTCGATAAAGTACTCCAAGAACAAGCATATGAAACATTAATCGTACGATGAGGACGTACGCGTGATGAAACGAACAGCCGCTGAATCTACTTATCCGAAGCGATAGCGAAACCATAGGACCCTATCTCACCACGGTATTCTAATGGTAATAGGCATGCAGTGAATATTACTGGCAACATTCGGCACGATAGATACGGATATAGAGGGATGCGAGTAAAATGAATGGGAGAGTCAGGGGTTAATTTGAGACAACGCGTATAAATGTAGTTAATACTGGCTGCAAGGGGACAGAATATCGGCCAGGGGTGCCACCCCCGGAAATCTTGTCACCAGCGGCCCCTTGCAATCGAGACTCATACGCCACATCTGTCTCGATACGCGTATTAGAAAACGCCTGTCATGCGTGACGATGCGAATTTTCATTCGCATACACACTATCACTCATAATTATTCGAATGATACGGATTTTATACTTTATATTTTTAACACTAGATTCACGTGGTTCGGATATCGCGCTTAAGTTTAACAAGTATGCGTGCGGAGAATGTAAACTCGAAATATAAATATACTAAAAATGCGCTAAATAAATCTCTGCTAATAAAAATCTATTGACTTAGAGTAAAGTGAATTCATAATATTATAAAAAATCTATATTTTAACCCTCTATAGCCCGAATTTTGTCTGCTTGTCAGAGAAAAAATTACGATTGTTTACAGTTTTTCACTTTGACTTCAAAATTCTTAAACTAATAATTGCTATAGATGAATCGTGGTATCGCTACAGTAATACAGTAATCAAATTTAACCCTTTGCACTACTTTCACGAGTCTGACTCGTGATGAAAATTTTGTGTCAAACTTGAATATCACGAGTCAGACTCGTTGTTACACTTCCATGCCAAACATGAATATCACGAGTCAGACTCTACAGTATTTTTTAAAAGTTTTTGATCCAAATTCATTTGAATTTCCAAACAGATCCACCGCGTGAAGTAAATACGAGCTTTCCGCGACCATTTCGGCGGCCAAGTTTGGCATGGCTTTTTCAGAGTTTCGGCGTAGTCCAAGGGGTTAATGGTACAGCGATAACTGAGTAAAATAAATTCTTTAAAATGTAGATACATTTGTTAGTAACTTCTAAGTCACACGGTCCCATAGAGGGTTAATGTACTCGTCAAAATGATCCAATCGATGCCCGTAAATCTAGTGTTAACCCTTTCGCGGCGAACAGTGCCTTTTGGCGCTCAGCTATAGATGCTCGCTTCGAGCGGACAGCGCCTTTTGGCGCCGTTCACTTGTTATCAACATCTGCCCAATAATGTCCATTCAGTCGATTGTTCTCGACGCGCTAGCAGTACACGCTTCTTGTCCAGAGATGTTTTATATAATCGAATATTCAATATCGAATATTAATTCATTTCTGAGCGCTCTGTCGCGAAAGGGTTAAAGGCAAACGAATATCCACCGCTATTATTAGCACAGATAATTCTTTGAACAATAAGGCACTGTTTTTATTATAGGTATACCTACTTTAACACGTTGAATGCCACGGGGGTGACCGGTGACCGGCACTCAACTTGGCAGTGACGCTATGGGGGCCACCGGTAACCGGCATGCCCAGATTGATAGAAATATATATAATTTAAACAAATGACAATACTTATAATTTTTTATTATTATCATCGTTGATGTAGAGGTATGAATCAATGAATAACAGTATAAAACATCTGAAAATAGTTTCATTTATACATGAAATATAATTTTATTATACGCGCACGTTACGATGTGTCGTATCGAAGCATTCTAAACAAAGAAAGGGTGAACCAGCACAGTCTTCACAATATATCATGACTTTTTTGCTACAGTTTTTTGCGATTATTTTTCCTAGCTTCTTTGAATTTTTTTGATAACAAATTTTGCAAAATCGTCGCACCGTTCGAGCTTTTCCCGGCATTGCTTTTAATTCATGACGTGGTTTTCTTAGCAAACTTTCACGTGGACAAATGGAAACTTCAACTTCATCGTCACGACATTTTGTTAAATACAAAGAAACAATATGAAATAATCGACGATTGCATATTTTCAATCGTCAATTATTGAGATATTTTCAGAAGTCGCGCGGAATCGTACTCCAGCGCCACGGGGGTCACCGATGACCCCCATCGCGATTAACATGTCAAACATGGTTATACACTGTAACTTATCTATTGCAAATAATATTTCAACATTATATGTATCATATAATAAAAAATTCATCGTGGCGCCACGGACAATCCCTGTAAAATTGGCGTGGCATTCAACGTGTTAAACTTTTTGCAGCAATCATAATACTGTCGCCACATTCTTGTTTCGTTCATTTTGATACGCATGTATTTCTCTGAATTTTCTCTTCTATTCTTTTTCTACATTTCTCATGGTTTCGTACGAGGTAACCGGACCCGTGCAAGCCAAAAACGGTTAATTCTCTATACTTTTTCTTCGTCTTCCTCGGTTTTCCATGTTAAGTATTCCTATCAACTTTCTCCGAATTTTCGCATGCGTTATGCTTTCTTCTCTTACATTAACTGCCTTACTTTTTTTCCTTATTAAAAACATTTTTGCTTTAAACTTAGTTGCCAACGTAATTCCGCTTAAATATACTGTTATATTGTACGCGCGATCTCTAAAATTATTTTTATTTTATTACGAATAAATTGGGTTGTTGAGAAGTCCTAATTGTGAGTATCCAACAACCCTCACTTTGTTATATATATATATATTATAAACTCCTGTCGATTGCAATGATTAATTCCGAATTATACTTCATTCCATATACATTTTGTAATTCAGAATAAATATTTGATGTATTTTCATTCTATAATTCTTTTTAAAGCGTATTTCGATTCATAAAATAGTTAGTACAGCCAGAAGTGAATAAGTGACGTATAACTCGTACGGTTGCTTCAAAATCTGACCCCGTATGTGCGATCACTAGAGACCAAACACTTGTAACAGAATTACTTTTGGTGTCTTCTTTTTAACAAAACCTAACTGCAAGTACCACAGTCGTACCACATTAACGAAATTGTTCACAAATATCTACTTGTGTTTATATTGCATTTACTATACTTTTCCCTAATACTATACTGTATTATATGATTAACGTTGTTAACATTGTTAACATTGTTATTAACTTCTAATAAATATTTTTAATATAAATACCACATGTATGACAATTACACAAACAAATTAACTATATTTCAAATAGAATTTCAGAAGGTAAATAAAGTGCTAATTCTTAGTATAAATTTCACATTACGAATAATTTTTATTTTATTCCTTATACTACATAAATCAATTATCAAGATTAACATTAATTTTCTACCATAATAAAAAGTTTAATAAATCTCAGTTTTGTAATATTTTTTCAAAAATGTGTGATTAAACACGAATCGTATTGTAAACAGTACCGTACCTATAATATTTTTGATTCGAAACAAAACATTTTTGCAACTTTAAGTCAATCATTTTTATTTCGTATTAAAACATGGAATTAAATTCTTCTACGTGACAATTAAAATACTGAATGCTTTCAAATTTCGGAAACATAATCAAATATTACAATTAAATATTCAATGTATACAATAAACTAAAAAAAAGGTAATTCTTCAAAAAGCGTCTAAATCACTATGACCACTTTCCACAACTAAACAAACATATTACTTTAAAATAATTAAACATTATAAAGGAAAATAGATTCGATGAAAAGCAAAGAGAAGGAACCGTAAAATCAATATGATCACTTCAATATCTAAATCAATATGACCACTTTCCACAACTAAACAAACATATTACTTTAAAATAATTAAACATTATAAAGGAAAATAGATTCAATGAAAAGCAAAGAGAAGGAACCGTAAAATAAATATATATATTTTAAAATTTATACATTTAAAGAAAAGCTTAACGATCTATCGTCAATGGAAGTATAAATATATGGAACCTCGCGTAACAGTTAAAGAAATTTTTGGTTATTTCCCAGTTTCCGCGGTTCAATATCCCGTTGATCGTACGTCTGGTCACCTCGTAACACGAAATAGACCGCGATCAAATTGCTCGGCTTGAGTCCTCAATTCCCGGAGCGCATAAAAGTCAAGCTAGACGGACAAAGTTAGAAGATGATCTTCGTTATGGGTACCGTCCGGTTACAGCGAGTTAGGGGCGATTCGGACAAGGTTGAATGTGGTTGCTACGTATAATTCGATTAGACGTTAACCTTGCAAAGCTTGGAAAAGAGGCGGACGCAAGGGCCGAACGAAGAAACTCCATGAACCTTCATTATGTTACCTCACCCGCTCGCTCGTCCGGCATTAGTGTTAGCCGTAACGGTTTCCTCCGCTAAATTAAAGGAGTTAAATGGACGTAAGATGACCGGAGGACAAACCTAGCTAGCAGACCTAATTATATCACAAGTTGTGATCCACATCTGGCTTGCTTGATTAGTAATCGCGTTTAGATTTATCCCACGGGTTGATTTCGTTTTATGATCTGTATTGTTCCAACAAATTTAAAATCAGGTTAATAATAACAACGAATACTTGGTATAAGAATCAAGCAATTTTTATTTCCTATTTGTTTTTAATTTAGAGACATTTGTACAACATTTTAGATGCTTAAATAAAATATCAGAGAAAATTTACTTATTATTGATTTCAATTTTATCGACATAAAATTTAACTAAAAAGTCTGACGTTTAAAATAATAGTTTTACCGCAACACTAATTTATCAATAATAATAATCTGTAATATTTTTATATGTAAACTTACAAGAAATCTTTAAAACAAATAAACTAAACTAATTCATTAATTATTGTTCTAATGCTCACAAATTTTTTATTTTTAAATCTACTAGCTTCTAATTTTTTATTCCTCAGATTTCTTCCTCTATAATTCTTTTTCCTACTTCACACTCACTTAATTCCTCCTTTATCCTAGCTTTAATTTATGCCAATATAATTTCAAGATCCTTATTCATAATAAATAAAAGCTTCAAAAACATTTTGACTCCAGGCTCGACAAAAATCAATTTATTCCCAATAGTAACTGTACAAAGTTGTAGCGAGCAAACTATTACGCATGCTTTGCTGTAGTCACTTAAAAAATGTAATTTTCCTCACTTATTAAACAACACAATGCTCGAAAATTTTCAAATTTGATCAAACATAGTTCTTACTTACAATTACTAAAAAAGAGTATATTTTGAAATATACTATACCAAGCATCTTAGGTAAACCTCGAGAAAGACCGAAAACTCCATAAGCCTAGGGAATAATCCAATGCTCGGTTTAACGACTGCTAAGTTCCGTAATGGCTGTCGGTAGAAGTACAGGAAGGACCGCGAGGGCATCGGTGAAAAATGGAGACGTTGGCCCGAGAAAAAACACTGGTCGGTTCGCATCATATATTGCCCGAAAGAGGAAAACTGCTCGAAAGGAGGTCCAAAGACATTCGTTCGATGCTGCAAGATGGCTGTCGTGGAAAAGGGGCGCACAGGCACGGCGTCACCGAAGGCGTAAGATTTGTTGCCATAAAGAAGATTGCTTGGTGCTAATGAAGAAACATTACCACGACGATATTGCGCCCTCTTTTACCGCGCCTGCTTGTATTTATGGATGAGGAGATAAAATGAATCGATCGGTTCGAACGTTGACGTTTGAAGAAATCAAATGTACAGGTAAACGAAAGTTGGATCTAATTGTGAGCGATCAAATTTGAACACTGGATCGCGTCCTGTTTTATAGTGATACGATAGCTTAAACATTTCTAAACTTAATTATTAGTTACTAATAAAATTTCTTGATAAAAATATTGTGTAAAGATTTTACGATAAGAATGATTTGCTTTCCGCAGTTTAGTTTATTTCAAATAATTAATATGCTATTTGGTCACGTATGAAGACAATCTCATTTGTGACGTCATAAGGTTAGGAATCAGTTACCAAGTTTTTCTCTTCTTATTCGTTATTTATTACCGAGCTTACCACTCTTCCAAATGTACTTAACAACTTTCGTTCTTCTTATCTTTGTGCAATATTCTAACTTCCTATTTTCACAATAATTATTTCCCTAATTTTTTTTTATTTTCAGAATAACCAAGCTCCATTTTTCTAGTGTTTTATCGTTAACCTCGTTTTACTTCTTGTGAAATTGACAATTCACTTTTTTTATGCTTTTTAAAATTGGCATTTTGATTAGTTCATTTATTAATACTGTATTTTTTTCTTTGGTCATTTCATAATTTTGCAATTTTATGCTGGCATAATTTAAAACTGAAAATATATGAAAATATATACTTGTACTTGTCTTGCAGATTTCAATTGAAACTTTTCACACAGTATATCAAGTCTGTTGCAGCGAATCTGATAACTCAAAATAGATAGTAACGTAAAAAAGATCAATAGTGAAGATAGATTTTTTTATAAAAAAAAATTTGGACGAGTAACTTCCGAAACTTAATATGTTAACAAATCATTTTGGAGCTTCATGTATCGATGACGAATCAGTACAAAGTGTTCGACCCTAACACGAATGTTCAATCCTATTGATCTTACTCACAGGATATTGCATTATCGAACTATCATTTATTCCTATTTTTATCAAATCTTTTTAATGTCAAGAAATTAATTAAATTAAAGGGCTGGGGCAATTTATTTCCAAGGAAGATGAGAAGTTTTTCGTGAAAGCGATTTTGAAGCTAATCAGTAGAACAACCATAGAATCCAATTACTACCTCTGAATCTGTACTGCATTTCTTCTCTCGACTCGAACAGAAAAAACGTAAAAAAACGTGTGTAAAATTTTGTACAATTTGCAATCACACTCCATTTCACTAATAAAGTCGATGAAGCTTTAAATCACTAATAAATACATTTTAGATACTCATCAAACACCATTGTAATACATTGATATATTATGATAGAATATGATATGATATAATATCATGATATAATACATTGATGATAGAAATACTTGATTAAGCAACGTTCCGAATCTATTCCTATACATACATGATTATTATAAAGAAGAATAGTTTTTTTTCTTTTTTCTTAATCTTGCACATTTTTGTATAAGCCAAAAAAATCATAGGGGGGTACAAATGCTTATGAACGACAGTGTATGTACTTCGACATCGTGCATCCGTTCGTTCCCCGCATGATTGATGCTAGAAAGTTTAACGCACTAGAGCAAAAACTGATCGCTCTGTAGAAAAAAAAGTCGGTAATCATGAAGCTTGCGGTCGGTTCTCCTGGAAGCGGCGAAATCTATCGCGCTTTCACTCGCAGCAGAGATCGATCGGCCGGGCCAGGAGTCTGACAACGAGAGATACATTCAGTAACACACCGATGATTTGTGAAACTGTCCGGTCAGCAAGTATGCCAGAATGTGTATGGGGTCCGCGCAAGCGCAACCCCTTTTTCCGACCCCATGTATTGACGCGGTGGTCACCCTCAGCGACCAGCACCCCTCTGTTCCGTTCAAGCGTCCACGGAGAAGACTGTATGTCTTACGGAATGCCTATGATGCCTTCCTGCAGCCCTTCCAAGTCCTCTACACCCTGCCCCGTGCAGCCCCCTCCACGAAGCCCGTCTTCTGCGACAGCCACACGCTCGTGACAAGTGCGAGGCGGCCATCCAATAACCCGCACCGGCCACTGCCCACCACCCGTCAACCCAACCCAACACCGACCAGCCAACTTATTGAGGACTCGGAGGAATTAGGAAACGGAGAGTAGCCTCCTTCTCTTCTTCTCTTCTTCTCTTTCTCTTCTCTTCTCTTCTCTTCTCTTCTCTTCTCTTCACTTCTCTTCTCTCCTCTTCTCATCTCTTCTCTTCTTTTTCCTTGCCCCTTATCTTCTTCCTTTCTTCTCCGCTTTTCTCCTGCTGTCTGCCCTATGCATCTCACTCCGTCACCTCCACCCTCTTGGTTGGCTCTCTCTTACAGGGTTATGACCGGCAACCACGAAATACTCGGAATATCGCGTGGCCGCTCTTCTGAAATTCGATCGGGGACATGGACGATCTTTTTACCCGGTAATGAAGGCCTCCGCGTGGAAAAAGGCCAGGACTCGTCCGACTGAAAGGGATGATATGGAATGCCGTTATTGCGACGGAACACCCTTTGAGGCTCTCCGACGGATTGTTTAATCATACTTAAGAGAATCTTTACCTTTTTTCGAACTTTGTTCGTTTTACCAAGGAAGGATCGGAACTTAAGGTTAAGTCTAATCGCCGTAAAGGTGTCTTTGAAAGAAAACTGTGACGATGTGAAAGGGTGAACTGAAAGGAGTAATGTACCTTTCAAGTGAACTTGATTCTATAATTAGTATTTAATACGAAGTTAGATACAATGTATACTTTGTGTAAACTGAATATTTTCAAATTTTATAATCCGTAAAATATTAACTTGTTTTAAGAAAATATTATTTGACCAATTCTTCGTTGTATAGACAATTATTACAACCGAGTTCTTTTTAATTTTATCTTACTAATTGTAAGTTTAGAAACTTGTATCTTTCTTTTGCAGTTAACCAACCTTTAAATATTTCTATTTTGCTTTACTGTATTATACTATCAAGTACCTTTTACGCGAAACATTATTCTCGATAAATCAAAATTGAACTTTCGAATAAAGTTTAATGTTTCTCCGCGTAAAATTATTGTACTAAAAAGTTTTAACTCGTAAAAAATTATGTTTGTTTCAAACTAATCTCTATACCAAAGTAAAGAACAAAATATATATGTTTCCGTATCAATACAACAGTCGATCTTTCGGTATCTTGGAACTGAAAAAGCGATTGTGAATGTTTCCAAACGTTTTCAACAAAGTTGACAGAACACCTATTAAGGTACCCTCACACGTAACTCATTTGTCAGCAATTCCTTCTTAATCTTTCTCTATTCGACCTTACAACCGCTCCTCTGCAAGTCTCGACCCGTAAACTTCGAAACTAATCTAATTTACGGTGAGCAAAAAGGCCGGTCAGCATTCACGATCAACCTTGCACCTTCGAGCGAGTCGTTTATCCCGAGATTCCGAACAGAAAACAAGCGTCCCTCTGTTTGCTACGTGAGAACGAACAGCTCAAAAGTTTGGACGGTGATTCCATGGCTAATTAATTCGTTTCCTGCAATATGCAGGGAGAAATGCCTAATTATCTCGTAAATGTCTTGATAGATGAGTGCCTCGTAGATTGAGAAGAACGTTTATTGTTAATTCAATAACATCGAATTCCAAGATTTATTAGGTATATGTAATTGTAGTAATTGTAGTAAATCAAAACAAATCGGATCATTTTCTTTTGATGATCAAAATTTAGGAAGCTAATTTTTTATTACAAATTTGTAATTAATACTCGTTTAATTTGAACATTACTAATAAAAAAATTGTTTAAACTTAAAAATCTTTCTTTTTACTGAATTCTTATTTTGATCCGATGAAATATGAATTATGGTGATCGAAAAATTAAATATTGAAACAAATTAAAAATTACATAAATTGAAACTATCGTAAGCATATACATACTTTTTAAAAGCTCATAACCTGTTCATCCAAGCAGTCTGTACTTACAATTAGTTACAATTCACAAAAAGCATATACCCGATAAGTACAGTCCATATTCTAAGTATGTTACTTACCACTGTACTAGTCTAATTGTAAGACTTGAGATTGTGAAAGAACATAACTCACTTAGTCATAAATATATTAACATTAACTTTTCTGAGCAAAGGCATAATTAACACGAATACATAACCCTGGAAAAGTTATACGGGTCAACCTGTATTTGATGTGTTCTTTGTAAATGTACGTCATTCGTGTCGCGTTAATTCAATCTAGCCAAATAAATTTAAACGGCAATTCATGTTGCACTTAAAAATATAACTGTACAATGTATATAACTGACATATCGTCTACTTGGTGATAAAGCTAATCTATTCAATAATCAAGTGTACTTTCTTCAAAAATTAGATTTCGATCTATATCAAATTACTTAATTTATTAGATTACAGATTTATTAGACAACAGATTGAACTTTAAACTTGCATTGACCGAAAATTAAAAAATATGGACTTGGTCATTTTGACCGACAAGTAAGCGATATCCAGTTACTCGCAAAATTGAGCGTACATTTATGTCGGTAATAAAAATCAGCTGACACATGAATGAAAACATGGATATTTTAGTACAATAATGCAATTTCATATAAAATCGAAAATATCACAACATAATTTAACAAACAAAAGGGACTTTGAAGCAAAGCTACGCAAAGAATGGGAAAATATTTCGCCATCTTTCGTTGAAAAGTTAATTCTATCCATGTCGCGACGTTTGCAGGGAGTAATTGACAATAAAGGTTTCGCAACGAAATACTAATATCTTATATTAACTCTCTATAGTCCGAATTTTGTTTGTTTATCAGAGAAAAAAACTACGATTGATTACAGTAATTTACTTTGATCGCAAAATTTTTAAAATTATAATTTCTACAGATGGACTGTGGTATCATTACAGTAACACAGTAACAAAATTTAATAGTACAGTGATAATTAAATGAAATAAATTGTTTTAAATATAAATACACGAGTATGTAACTTTGAAGTCACACGACGCCATCGAGGGTTAAACCCTATACATGTAATATAATGTCATAAATATCCATGTGTACGCTCAACTTTTTGCTACTGAAATAGTAATATTTTTATATTTTCATTTAAATATAATTTAGTAGTTAATGTTATTCAAAAACTTTTTTATGAATCGTTATCTAAACTATTCAAATAAATATGTATTGCGTTATTGTACCAAAATATCTATATTTTCATCCATTTTCATGCTGATTTTTATTACCAACATAAGTGTACGCTCAACTTTGTGCCACTGAAATAGTGATATTTTTATATTTTCATTTAGATATAATCTAGTAGTTAATGTTATTCAAAAACTTTTTTCTGAATCGTTATCTAAACTATTCGAATAAATATGTATTGCGTTATTGCACCAAAATATCTATACTTTCATCCATTTTCATGCCGATTTTCATTATGAACATAAGTATACGCTCAATTTTGTGAGTAACTGTAAGCACATATTTCTTTTTAAAGCTCCAACAATAAAGGAAGATCGAGTAATTGTAACCATAACAAAATGTATTGATTTGAATGGAAGCAATAATTGGATGCTAAACTACGAGCAATATAGAAAAATGTTAAACGAGTAGCGATAAAAAATGATTATAGGCACTTATACTTACAGTAATGAGCTAGAAACGATCAACACCGGTCTAATTAGGAATGTAACGTTAATCCATTACAATCGAACAGACTGAAATATTTTGCGGTTAATTTTGAGGAACCGACTGTCTCGTTGCAACAACTGCAAAATGACAATAACATTTCCACGATAATCGGTTTAACCGAGCGGCGTAACTGAACACCGCGGCGTAATTAACAAAGGAAAAAGCAATAGCGGTGGTCGCGTTTGTATGCTCTCACATAAACACAGCCGTGCTTCAATCTGATCGCAACACAGAGAGCCTGCCTGCAGTTCGAACGAAATACTCGTTACATTGTAACGACAAACGGCTGTTTTTAACCATTTCGTCACGATAACGGTTTTTCGATATTTCCGGCCGCTGAGGCTTTGAAGTGTATTTTGCATTTAAACGTTTCTCCCTTTTTTTCATTTCAATTCAGTTTCAAGCTTTATAGTTTCTAAAGAGATTGCATCGAATGAAGATTTTCGGCAGATACGGCAATTAGAAAGATATCAAACTCGCAATTAGAAAGAGTTGAGACTAAACTGAGAGAGCGAATAAAATAAGTAGGCGTAACGCTTACTTATTTTGCATTAATGCCATTTTACAATGGCAACTGAAAAATAATTTCATTTTTTGTGTTTTAATTAGAAATTACTTTTATCATTTATTTCCTATTGATAAGAAATATGTCTTTAACCTGTTAACCGAGGAAGTTTTTTAAATTCGTATTAGAACCTTATTACGTCACAATCATATTTGCAAGAACTAATTTTTAATTCTCGATTCAAAAGTGAACTTCGCTAAGAAGCGACTTGGTTAACAGGTTAAGAGTCCGATTAGACATTTCTTCGTGTTTTACGTGTCAAACATATTGCACAATTCTAGTCTTCTTTTTTACATAAACAAAAAAGTATCCGATAGATTTGCATCAAAATAAACTAACCGAAGAAACTTTTATTACTCCAGCATTATTATTTAAATATCTCAGATGTGATAGAAAGAAAAATGGAACAAAAAAGTTTGAAATCAAAGGAAAATATATCGAGGACTTAATAAAGAGACAAAACAGGAAAATTTATAATTTTGTCACAAAATAAATAATTGTTAGCTCACTGCTTTTTAAAGTATTGAAAATTCAAAATAGCAGGAACGTAGTTTTTTGTAGAAAATAGAGAATAAAGACTTGTAACAAAAATGAAAGAGAAAAAAGATAAAATTAGACGTTTTAAATTGCAAACTAATTCTCCTAAAAGTCAAATATAATCAATGATCACTAATCTATTACTCTTTTCAGAATAGAGACGTAACGTATGCATATCTACATTTATTACTTTTGTTTGTGTTAATAAAAATAAAATCGAACTATTTAACATTGAAAATTAATTACTTAGCGATTGAAACTAAACTCTTTCAGACAAGCTTGTAAAGGTAAGTGTATACTGTACACGAAGCTATTTTTATTGTTTCTACTTTCAAAAACAAGAATTTTGAGTCGTTCGTATACAGAAATTATTCCTTAATTTTCGTTTTAACTACAATTCCGAACGTTCAAAATTACTTGTAGACTTACGATTATAATATACATAGGTATTTACATCTCAATACTGTGTTTCATCGTTCACAAGAATTTCAGAAGATTAAAACTTCCGTCTCACATTCAAAACCCAACCTCGCCGTTCCTACCCCAGAGGGAACTATTCTAAAACATTCTTCAGATTTCCGGTCCAAGAATCAATCTCACCAATCGGTTCCGTTCAAAGACGATCATCTAAAACATGAGTCACAATTCGAATCTCTCAAGTGTCTGCACAAAGGCGTCCACCCGCTCCACTTCCGTAACCTCATCATCCAACTTGAAGCTAACCCAAAAACACAGCTTTCGACACCTCGCAGCCACCCCTTCGCCTCGCTCTCTCGAGCCACCCCCTTCAGCGGGGCTGCTCGGTTATTCCTAAAAGAGAACGTTACAGCGAAAGACACCTTGTTCTCTGCTTGGCCAACAAAAGAATTGTCGGAAGACTGGAACCGTTGATCGTCGACGCGCGGAGTAACGGCTGTCCAACCAGGGTGTTCGGTGTTCGCGACCGGTGTGTGCGGGCCACAGACACAGGCATACACGTATACAGACGCATACACGGACAGAGCCGCAGAGGGAGAAAGGACGAAGATGAAGCGCGTTTATATGGGCACGCACACGCGCAAGCAAGTCCGGCGGTCGGTCCAGTGGCCTGTGCTGTGGCCGGCAGCTGCGGGGGTGGCGATCGGGGCTTCACCCCGTAGAGGGTGGCGAGGCGTTGATCAATACGTGAAGATAGAATCCGATGCTACCCATCTAGCCCCACCACCCCCTTCGAGCCTCAACCGCTGCCCGGTCCGGCTGAAGGTATCGCGGCTCAATCGACTGATTTGTCACCCACGCATCATTTTCTTCGTCGCAGCGGGGACGAACCAACGTTCCCAAATCGCAGACCTTATGGCATTCGCTTCGTTAGGGCTCCCTTATTAGGGCTCGATGGGGAGCGCCGATGAGAAACCAGAGGCATTTTCGGTCGTTCAACTGACCCTGTCTAGACCGAGCTTTTGGTTTCCATGTATTCTACCGTGGTAACGCTTTTCCCGTAGATTGTTTTATTTACTGCTGCGGTTTTAACGGATTTGGAGCCTGTTGATTTTTAACGCATAAGATTTGTTTAATTTAAACTGCTTTTACGTACTGTCGGATAATAAGCGTCATTATTGAATGAGTTTGGATGAGTCTATATTTAGTTCAGAAAGGTTTAAGCAATTTTTTTAGTAAAGAGTTTACAGGGTTAGGTTTCTTTCCTTGTTATTGTAAATTGTATTTAAAATAAAACAAAATGGTAGATAGGTTGGTGTACCTGTTTTCTTCTCTTTACATATTTTGAGGTAATTTATGGTACAATTACATTATGATTTTGTTTTTTTTTTTTTTTTTTTTTGTTAGAAGTGTACCTTTGTTTTTTAATTACGAATGACCTTGAGCTAAAAAATTTACGGATTACGAATGACCTTGAACTAAAAAATTTACGGATTACGAATGACCTTGAACTAAATACTTTACGATAGAACAATGACAACTTGAAAATGTGCAATCGTTTTATTTGAATTAAATTAAATATTCAAAATGTTAACCTTGAGCAATAACATAAGCATTTAAACATTCTGTAAGACCGTTTAATTATGTACAAGATCTAATTATTAGGCGCCGAAAAAAGTTCGTGCGGATTCATGGTACAAAATTCAAGGAAGCTGAATTTTCTTGCGATCTAATTTTACTTAATAAAGTAATCATTATATCTATAACTGTTTTCGAATATACTTTGAAGCTGTACATTTCATTAGTATAAAAATCTTGAGTTTTAATTGGAGAAAGTAAGTTAACTGTTGTTTTGATTACATTATCGTTTTGAAGTTTCACGAATATAATAGAACAGTTTCGAACCATTTTTGTATATTCTCCTGTTAACACTAGATTTACGGATCCCGTCAATTTGACACAGTCGAGATTTCGTGCTTAAGTTTAACAATCATGCGTGCGGAAAATATAAACTCAAAACGAAATTTATATAGAAAAATGTACGAAGTAAATCTCTGTTTATAGAAATCTTTAATTTGAAGTAAACTGAACTAATGATATTACAAAAAATTTGTATTTCAATGTACCCATTAAAATGATCCAATCGATGCCCGTAAACCTAGTGTTAATACCAAAATGTTTCCCACGAACACTACAAATGCGTTTTGCTACATTTACTGCTGTATTCCCAAAGTTAACAATTTTTTTTATATCGTTTATTTAAAGGTACATCAACCACTAAGTTGGATTATTAGCGACTCAGTCTGTAGAAGAAATGTTTTTGAAGAATTAAAGTTTATGGAGATGCTTAGAGTTTTTTTTTTAATTTCAGTAGTTGCTGTATCTTATTTTTATTAGTTTAACACTTTCTTTTGCCATCTTTAGCCTTCAATAGACAACGGAACATTGAAACGAATTAAAATTCAATATCAACGAAATGGACTTGGTTTGAATTTATCTCTGACAACAGATCTGACGAACTTTTACTGGTACTTGATATTTTTTTTTGCGTGTTCTCAGATGTAGTTAGCTACTCATGATACACATCATCTTTCAATTTTCCCCATAAGAAACAGTCAAAAGGAGTAAGATCTGATGAACTAGCTGACCATGGTATTTGTCCGTTACGTCCTATCCAGCAATTTGGAAATTTATCGTTTGGAAAGTTTTTTACAGTACATAAGGAATTATAATCATGTTTATGTGCGTTTAGAAATCATCTTCCGTAAACGGTATACGCGATATTATCATTAACAAAATCTAACGATTTAAGAAACTAAATTTCCATTAATCAAACGGAGTAGTGAAACTATATCTATTCATAAGTCCATGGTCATCATTTAAAGGTTATAGTATATCACATTGTTGAACTCGTCTTGGCATCAACTACTATACTGTGAAGTTAAAAATATATTGGTGACCTTCAAAAGATCTCGAAGACAACAAGAATTAGAAAATTTTTTTATATCGTCATGTTTATCGCTTTGAACAGCATAACTTTACTCTTTAACATTTTCTTCTATCTACAATTCTAACGGAGATATTTAAGTGTTCTGTTTCTCGAGAACGGGTCAATTCGAACTTTGTTAACTTTTTGGAAACATGTAATATTGTGTATATCTATGTATGTATGTTATTCCATAGTAGAAGAAGTAACAGAATAATATTTTTATTTCTAACTCTAACAAGCTTTTCATTAAAGATCTATTTTTATTTTTATTTAATTAATTTACTTTTCGTAAAGATTATTTACGAAGTAAAGCTCTCTTTTCTATCAAAATAAGTTCCACGTAGAAATAATTGGTCTTCTCAATTCTTTAAAATCAAATTAAAAATATTTAAATAAACAAAGACAGTCTAAATATTCTTCCATTCTACAACTTCTATCTTTGCATCTACCAATTTCTATTTACGAACTATTTATTCTTAAAATTCTTCACGAAGAGAACAAAACAATAATAAAGTTTCTACAGTCATCTGAAAATTTTCCCGATTTAAAAAAATTGCGAACATCTTTTTACAAAACTATACAATTATAGCGCAACGAAATGTTTGAATTGATAAACCACAAAATTTCCAAATTATACTATTAGGTTGTCCCAAAAGTTTCTTTCGTTTTATTAATAAGTACTGGATACATAATATTTTATGTTTTACGATATATTATTATTTTATACAGGATTCATTTTGCGCTATTCTTTCTCTCCATCTCTCGTTTAACAAATAAGGCTGAATGTTTATTTAAACATTGCTAGACGAAAGCATTGCGTGAAGATAACGGAAGGAACTTTCGGAACAACATAGTATAATTTGGAAATTTTGTGGTTTATCAATTCAAACATTTCGTTGCGCTATAATTGTATAGTTTCGTAAAAAGATGTTCGCAATTTTTTTAGATCAGGAAAATTACACGATGTTCAATTTTGTTTGATTACAACTGTTGTCGGTTCCAAAGTCTTTCGCGAAAACGTGAAAGCAGAACGAGCTCGCCACTGATCAACCTTTCAGAACTCTACGAGGCAGCCGGTGCTGTGGAAAACGGCCGCGGCTAACTTCTTTTTCGGCAATTCGTGGAGGACGGGAACGATGTCGCTAATGGGATATGAAAGCCGAGGAAAACAACGGACAACGCGACATGGAGGATTAGCGCGATAGAGGGCCGGTTGTCCAGAATTTTCGTCAGGCAGACAGAGGGAAACACCGACCCGGTTAACAGGGCTCTCGTCGTGAAAGGAAAGTTAAATCCCTTTACAGTTTATACGACAGGCGCGGCTGTTTCCAACTTAGCTGTTTTAGGGCCATAAAGCTTGCCCGGGCATGCAGAGGAGAGCGCATTTATAACTAACGTAACGCGCGGCCGTTTAGCTAAATAATTAAAAGATACGAGCGAGCAGCGCATGTCCTGAATACCGACCCTTTCTAACGCTTCAAACTGACAAGTCTCTTTTGTAGTTTCGTTCGAACAGACTACCGCTAGAGGGATCGCCGGAAGGACTTTTGAGAGAATCATTCGAAGGTTCAAGAGATAAAACGAACGTTCAATTAAAGAGAAATTGGAATCTGACTTAATATTTAATTACTAATTTATATAGGCGCAAGGCAACAGGAAAAGGTACATTTTTATTCAACAAGCAAACGAGTGTGACCACTGTTTATATTATAATTAATGATAACTTACAAAGCCTCGTTATGTAACATTTGTTTATTTATCTTTCTTTCTCTTGAAATCTCTCAAATTAAAATAAATGTTTTACTGTTTGGGGCGAATTGTAATTCGTTCCTTTTTTTTAATTTTTTTTTTTAATTTAGAGCAGTGAAACTAATGCAAATTATTCGTAAAATTCAATCGAAAATAAACTTCAAAGACAAATGGTATTAAAAATTACTGATTTTTCTTAGAGACAAGGAATTTTCTTCGGATGAAGAGACGAAAAGCGCAGTGCAACGGTGCAACTGCAACGCAGTGCTACGCTCGAAGCAAAAACCTTCGATTCAGCAGAAAATCCAGAAACCTATTAAGAAACCAGTCGCATAAACGTTGAGGGAAATTATATAGAAAAATTACATACATTTCTATTGCGTAAATAGTATTAAAGACTTTTGTTTCTCAAGTTTCATTCTTCGATTTTCTATCGTATTATGGAGAGTCTTTGGAAATTTTTAACATACAGT
>SMSQ01019826.1:0-22985 GCA_019453375.1 Ctenoplectra terminalis | reverse complement strand
AGTGGATCGAGCGTCCGCATTCCGAGAAAGTACAAACTTAATTTGAAATTTAAAAAAAGGAAATAATTGCCTATTTTTGTACGCACGGATCACAACAGAGGATAAATAATATTTTAAATAATATTATTTTTTAGTCTGGTAAATAATTTTGGACATAGTTGTGATAGATTGTACCAACTAGAATTGTTATTCTTTAATTTATGTCAGAATAGCGTTCAGTTAATTCTCTAATACCAAGAAACGATATTTGGGATACGAAGTCCGAAGTAGAGTCTACGTAACTTTTGTATGTTGGATTATTTGGGTATAAGTATTTAACATATTGGACAATTTTGATTTTTGTTTTATATTTAACCCTTCGTTTCATTGTGCTGCAAGTATGCAATATATTATTTATTTGTTGTGAGGCAATTAATTTACCATTAATAGTTTATATTTTGTCTTTTATTGTTTCCTTAGATAAATTTTGTAAGGGGTAAAAACTCCATCAATGATAAGTTTTTATTATCATTTGTGAGAGTTCATCTACGATTAAAGTAAATTAAAAAAATTATGCAACGAAATTTAAAAAATTATGCATTATGCAATTATGCAAATTATGAGAAGATTTAATAAATATTACAATAGCTAGGTAACTTCGTGCTAATTTTTAACATTTAACTTGCATTGATGTAACTTGAAATCTTGTCGTTGAAAGAAATGAATGTTAATCAGTAGAATCTATGAGACTTCGTTTCGGCAGAATTTAAGTTTTACTGCAAATTGAATTTAAGAATACATTTTGAGAAATTAAGGTCGATAATAAAGAAAGATTAAAATTCTTTAATGTGTATATCGATACTTTTATGTAACGGAGGATACGAAACCTTTAACCTTCTTGTTTTATGTTCATAAAAAATTTACGCTAATTGGATCTATAAGTATCAATCGTGACTGTGCATCTTTTTGACGAATCCAATAAAAAATTCAGTCGCGCATTCAGAAATGTGTATAAAAGCGGATAAAATCAAGAAATCTAATTCTAACAAAGTTTAAAATAAAGGAATTGTATCAATAAAAAAATATGGTTGTATTGCATAGACTCAAGCATAACAATAAAATAAAATTAACAAAACTGTTAGTAAACGTAAATTTGATTCATTTAGAAACTATTTCTCACGTATAATAACCAACGGCAATGGTGACATCTGAATAATTGGTATTAAAACATTAATAATTGATAAAATCGAACAAATTGAATTCAGTAACATAGATGTGATTACGAAATTTAATAAAAATGAATGTAATTTAATAAATATGTTTATAATATTATGTAATAAATTCAAAATTTTCATTAAAACTACAAGCCTTACAAATTTAACCATAAATTATTTGATTAACATTTTTTAAATCCAGATATATTTTTAAATGCCTTTTGACATTTTAAATGCATTTTACGGTACAGTATGCGCTTCCACATCGAGAGTCTTTGTATTGAATAACATTTAACAAGCTTGAACATCAAAAGATACCGTAACAACAAAAAGAGTCGAAAAGAGGAAAGAATTGGACAAACGGGCACAGCAACAAAAAGAGGAAATAAAAGGACAAACGTTGTCCAGGCAAATTTTTTCTTTGATTACTACAATGAACGAAAAGTGTAGTTAAAATCAGTTGCGATGTGATTGTTGCCAGACTTTGTTACTGTTATTGAAATACAGAAACGTTCGCGCGCGCATATACACAGACATACGTGCGTACTCAAAGTAGCGCGTATCAATTCGTAAAAAGAACGAAACGAAGACTGGTATCGAGACAAAACAAAAGTTCGATTTTATTGGTAAAATCAATGGCCGGACTTTCAACGTTAATGGTACGAATTCTTTTGAAGATATCAAGGTAAAAAGTCTCGGACTTTTTGAAATAAAGCGGTCTATGCTTCTGTTGCGATTTCTTTGATACTTTTTCATTAATCATTCGAAATAATTGATACGCAGAGATGTTAATTGCTTAAGGCAGCAACGATTGGAACGGCACAAAAAAAAATTGGAAGGTCAACTAATAAAGAGCTTCGAAGATACAAAAATTAAATAACTCGAGTCATGAGTCGTTTGAAAATAAAAATGTGAAACGCTGAGTCACCCGTTACTCGTATGATTCAAAGACTGATTAATTAAAGCGTAAAAATACGGACTGCGAAATTAATTGTTTCACATTGCCCACTTAACCCTCTATAGCCCGAATTTTGTCTGCTTATCGGAGAAAAAATTACGATTGATCACAGTTTTTCACTTTGATTTGAAAATGTTTTTACTAATAATTACCGTAGATGGATCGTGGTGTCGCTACGGTAATACAGTAATCAAATTTTATAGTGCAGTGATAACTAAAGAAAATTAATTTTTTCAAATATAGATACATCAGTTTGTAACTTTTAAGTCACACGATCCCATAGAGGGTTAAACTAAGAATTACAACGAAATATTTGTCTGTTCAATGAACTCGAGAGCAATGTAACATTAGAGCGAATAATTGATTAATCTCACTATTGTTATCAACCTTCGAACAGAACAATATGGTCGTGAAGGCTATAACTTCCGAAGTATGCGTTGCACGAAAAAGTTTTGTATACAGAAGTTGCATGATCTGAAGGGGTACATCGTGTAGTGTATTAATTTTTTTTATAGGAGGAAGCGTTTCGGAGATTCGAAGGTGGACTTTGTTTCTTTAAATGCAATACTATATTTTTTATTCCAAAATATTGGAAGAATGTAGAATTGTGAGTAAAACTTGTAACTTTTAAGTCACATGGTCCCATAAAGGGTTAATAAAAGAAAAACGGGATTCAGTGTTCGACTGTGTTATACTGCATTTGAATCGAAGACCCGTAGCTCGTCAGAAGCGCGTGTTATGAAAATACAATTATAATTTTGTGGAATTTATAGATTGTAGATTAAAATTATTTATAAAATAACTTTCCAATTAAATACACGTTTCGTGGGTGTATATCCTTAAAGTTATAATTAAAGTTTTTGGTATTTACAAAAAAGAGAAAAAAAAATGACAAGTGATAAAGTAAAACAAAAGATAATTACTGGTTGAATTAATCACGGTAATTGTTCTATCAACTTAGAAGAACGCTTTTTAACTGATCCGTGGTTTGGAAATTAAACAACTTGAACATAAAGAACTTTTTAACCCTCTATAGCCCGAATTTTGTCTGCTTATCGGAGAAAAAATTACGATTGATCACAGTTTTTCACTTTGATTTGAAAATGTTTTGACTAATAATTACCGTAGATGGATCGTGGTGTCGCTACGGTAATACAGTAATCAAATTTTATAGTGCAGTGATAACTAAACAAAATTAATTTTTTCAAATATAGATACATCAGTTTGTAACTTTTAAGTCACACGGTCCCATAGAGGGTTAAAAACGCATAAAATATGATCGTCTATTATGATTGAATTGAAATTAGAAAGTACATAGTTGGCGAAAAGAATTAAACACACGTATATCTCGTTAATAATTGCACGACAGGTTTCTAGTTCAAGTTCACATTTTAAACTAGAAATAACTTTTCGCAACTTCCCTATACCATTCTCTATGTAGTTCTTTTTAATCCTACATGTGTCTTCTAAAAAGTAATCCAAAAATATCCCTTTGATTCCAGTCCATAATCGCATTTTCATTTCAAGAGTAAAGCGACCACTCACACTGCTACCTTTTAGCTTCCGCGTGCAACTTTGCCTCTAACACCAACGATCTAACGCTGGCCGCCAGCGGGAGCGTTGGCGTCGCACCGTGCCTGTGCCTCAACGAACAAATCAGAATGTGTCGAAGTAACTGAAAATTTGGATATTGCTGCAACAATTTTCCAGAGTCCTCTGCGAAGGGTTGAAGGAATAATTTTCTTGGTGTGTTGTTTTTTCTCCTCCACACTGGCCCCTCCTTCGTGTTGTTCCAGAGAAAGGAGTAGTAGTAGTAGTAGTAGTATAATAGTAGCGACGAAACTTTCTTCAATGAAATATGTTGTTGGTTGATTCACAGAGTTCTCTCTTTAACTCTTTGCGGTACAAGATTTCAGATAATAAAATAGACCCATGTTGCATAGAAACTTAATTACGTTTTAAATGAAACAAAATTGATATATTTTTACTAATGAAGGAATCACATAATGTAAAAACATTAAAAAAAAAATAATTTAATTGAATTTGTTGTTATAGGGTGGGACTCAAATAGTCCTGCCGTGCCACATGGGTTCATGAATAGTACTTATCAAAGCGCATTCTTTTCTCTAAGTCGAAGTGGGACTAAAAATGTCCCACCATGCATTACGGTGCATCAAAAAGGTGAGTCACTTTTAATCCCAGCGTGCCCCAAAGAGTTAATAAGAGAGAGGGGGGGGGGAGAGCGCCTAGGAGAATTTTCTTCTCTTATCCATCCACAAGTCCTCCGTTTGGAAGGGAAACCTGAAGCACTCTTCTTTTCCATATATCTGAGTAGCATCGGACCACTGTATCGAAGCAACTGTTGGCGAGTGTTGAAACTCAGTTTATCTGTTCTACGCGAATAATAATTAATTAGTTCATTCGATATAACTTTTGTTCAACACTTGCCAACAGGTTGCTTCGATATATTCCGAGTTGTTCGTTAAGGCACAAGCACGGTGTAGAGTCAACGCTCTCACTGGCGGCCAGTGTTTTTCGTTAATAACTCGTTAACAAAGTCGAATTTGACACTTCGACAAAGGAAAAAGTTGCTCAGAATTATCTCAGGAATCTTAACTCTTAGCCCTACGATTTAAGTTCCAACAGCGTGGACCCGAAACGCAAACAAGACCGCCCAGCCTTCGAGCCATTCCACGGTTCAGAAAATCGGTCCTAAGTTGTACCAATCGCACACGACTTGTAATGTAATTACATGTTTAAGGCACAACTGGTTTAATTTTGCAAAATATTTTACCTGGCCTGTCCGACGTACCACGGGCCAGGCTCGTGATAGTCAGTTTTGGCCCGAATACCTGACCACGAGTCTCACGCGTGCTTGTAGGACAAAGGGTTAAAAGGACTTACAGACCTTTCGGGACACCCTGTATACTATAATAAGTTTACACCCATAAACGATTAAATCAAAAAATAAGAAGTCTGGAACGTCTTCGATCCTCGGCAAAAGCCCGAGGCGTTGACGAGAAGTCGAACAACTCGAAAGACAAACAAGAGCCGGTAAGGTAAGTTGGTGAAAGCCCGATTTTCTGGCAACGATGCCAGCCGCGCGACACCCGGTCCAGGCAAATGACGTAATTTCACGATGGACAGACCGCTTGCATATCAGGATACTTTTCGAAGCAAGGAACGATCCACGGCGAAAAGGACAGGAGGCCATTGAAGGGCGAGTCCTATCAGAGAGTGGCTCGTTGATTCTGGTGGCCGCAGTTGATGCTCGTGACCGCCGATAAACTCCCGGCACTTTCGTCAAAAACCTTATAAAGTCCACGGAAACGGCCCTCGTTGTCGAGGCGAAAGGAACGAAGAAGCGACGAAGACGACCGACCGCGCCACGGACAGCCGAACCTGGTTATCTCGCTCCCGAATGGACTGTATAACGCGCAATTTATGGAGCATATACTTGTCCTGACCGTCCTGCAGTGGAATGTCCACTATCTTCCGCAGAGCGACGCGATAAGGGAACTCGAAAGTCCCGTCGTTCCTTCGCGACGAAAGTGCGAACCACCGTTCGTTTAAGTACGCGCGCCAGCCCGTAATTCAGACCGGATTAATGGCCACCGTGAAAGTACACGTGCAAATTAAGTGTCCTGAAACGATGCAGTGCCAGCCAGCTAACGATACGCCACGCGATTCATTCTCACGAGCTGGTTTTTTGGCAAATCTCGACCAGTTTAAGGTTGATTTTTTGGCTTCTTCGATCCCTTGCAGATCCAATAAAAAGAGAGATTCGGGTGCGCGTAACTGTGAAAAGTATTACTCTTTATAAAATGGATCAACTTTTTTTTTTCCATTACTATTGCACACATTTTGTTCCATTGTTATTGTTTATCGCATAGGGTTGCGAAATGTATCGCAATGATCGATATGTGTGCAGAGTGTCGGCTGAAGAATGTATCGGGATAGTGGAGAAAGTAGTTAAAGGGACCTGGAACTTAGTTTTGTCCTTGTGGAAAAATTTTCTGCTACTTGATCCATTTTCTTCCAAACCACTGAAGCATTTTAATCAAATTTTGTCAAATTTAATCAAATACAAATACTATGTTTGTAATGCTAAATGAATCGAATACATTTTATTAACGTTTTATTATAAACCTTTCAGAAAATAAATTGCATAAAATGAATTAATGAAAAACTGACGAGTGGTCATTTCTTTTTTTTTAATCCAAGAATTATTTGCCAAATTCCTTTATTTAATTTGCTCAACAACTACTTAAGAGTCGTTATAAAAAGTTTAATTGAATTTGCTTTCTTAAATTCTGAGAAAACGGGTAAAAATTGATAAATAAAGGATTTTATAGGAGAATATATCAATAACCTTCTTGAGTTGACCGTCTAATTTAATGGCTTCCACCGCGCTAGCGTATCGATTCAATTTTTATTGTTAAATATCTCATAAACTACTGAGTGTCTATATCAAATATTGTACCTCTTTAAATTTTTTATTAACCTGTAAAGTTTCATCAAAATCCGAGAGTTACACTTCGCGTGTTCCCTTTGTAAGTAGATGGAAAAATTAAATTATTAAAAAAAAAAAAATCATCAATAAATGTTGGAGAATATCTGGGTTACTTCACTTCTGATTAAATTGATGAAGCTATTTTTTATCGGCTTCACATTAGTCTAAAAAAGCTATGTAAGGAAAAATAGAAAAAATTGTATACCTTGTAAAAAATAATAAAATAAATAAATTTAAATACCATGCATATGAAAACTACAGAATGTTATGAAAGCATAATGAATGATGTGGTTTATTGTTTCAGATATGCAATTGCTACTCAAATGGTTCTAAGATTAACCCTCTATAGCCCGAATTTTGTCTACTTATTTTCAAATCAAAGTGAAAAACTGTAATCAATCGTAATTTTTTCTGCAATAAGTAGTTAAAACATTTTCAAATCAAAGTGAAAAACTGTAATCAATCGTAATTTTTTCTATAATAAGTAGTTAAAACATTTTCAAATCAAAGTGAAAAACTGTAATCAATCGTAATTTTTTCTATAATAAGTAGTTAAAACATTTTCAAATCAAAGTGAAAAACTGTAATCAATCGTAATTTTTTCTACAATAAGTAGTTAAAACATTTTCAAATCAAAGTGAAAAACTGTAATCAATCGTAATTTTTTCTGCAATATTCTAACTAATAATTACTGTAGGTGGATCGTGGTGTCGCTACAGTAATACAGCAATCAAATTTAATAGTGCAGTGATAACAAAACAAAATTAATTTTTTCAAATATAGATACATCAGTTTCTAACTTTTAAGTAACCCATAGAGGGTTATTATCTAATATTTTAACGTAATTTCAAAAGATCTTTCCAAACCTTCAAACTTAAATTTTTAAATATCACCACGATTTAATTTTCTTCTTCAAACACACCGGATTCGCTTACTTTCGTTTTTGACCGCGTTCACATGCTCCGTCTCATCGATAAAATTCGTCACAGAGAATTCGCAATGACAACGGCCAAGACAAGCACCGATTTGAATAATGAACCACGATCGTTAGTCAAATCTGACACGAATGCTTTAATTTTTCATTCGCACGTGAGCACAAAGATGAGCGAGCCACCGAGTCCGTCCGCGATCGATTCACTGTCATCGAATTCATTTTTAAATCATGTCCCTCACAAGCTTCTAGTACCTTTAAAGCGACCTGCATGCACGCTTCGTCCTTGCACCAGCGTCCTATTATTTATTTCAGTTATACGCGATTCAATCTCTTGACGTTGTAACATTTTATCGAGCTTGTGAATCTTAACAAATGCACTATTGGTCGGAAGTTTAGAATCATTGAACGTTACAGAAAACATAAAAAATTAAAATACGTTTAAAATATATTTGTGTTTTCGTATAATTTCTTTTCGTCCCTAATTTTGGTTAAAGATGGAATCCACTTCCCACGAGCCCGTGTATCAATCGTTCTGTGCATCATCTCTGCTATTACATGGAGAGCCGATTTTTAAGTTCGCGAAAAACTTGACACTAAGCCTACCGACGATTAAAACAGACCTATTTGTACGCAAAGAAATAAAAATGATAGATATTCTAAAAAATACATAAAGTAAGGAGAATAAATTTTCACCTATATTTTTCTCAGAAAATCACGAAAAATTCGCCAAACTGAATCGTTGTAAATTTATAGAATCTTTACGAGAAATTACGAGTCGGTCATTTTGACCGCTTTGGTAGTTTTAGTGTTAAGAACTACTACATATAATTTTGGCTAACTATATCCTTAGTCGTTAAGGGTAAAGTTCATAAAGATAGATCAAAAATATATAATATGACAGAAGCTTTTTTCAGAAACTGAAAAAATTTGTCTAAAAATTGTTTAGCGTGAAATCGTAGCTATTATATAAAAAATCTATGCTATTATATAGATACAGCCAATTTTTACTTATTATCTACATTTGCATAATTTGCATATTATATATCTACATATTATTTATATATTTTAGTTGCTATCAAAAACTACTAAACCAATTTTCCTCATATTTAAAAAATTATTCCTGAATATTATAGAATGGACATGGGCTATGTAGCATGTCTCAAAAACGCGTTATTAACATACAATTAATATGTAAATTTTTTCACGTGTACAACTGTTTTGCAGCTTCTCGCGCGCTTTTTCGTTGGAGAACTAAATTACATCGAATATATACATATGTTATCTTAAAAGATAATTCTAATAAACATGAATAAATCGCGTTAATATCTCGGGCGAACCGAGACGAAGAACGTTAGTTATATAATAAATTAGTTCGAAGTAAACTGTCTTTATACTTAATTTCCTAACAAAATAACAATAATAATACAAACAATAAACCTTCACTCTACTCGACATGACCCGTAGAATGGAAAGAAAAATCAGAAACCAGAGATAAACCAAATACTAATAATAATCGCAAATTGTGTGTCTTACAAAAATTTTCAATCAAAAATCTATCAACATACAAGAGATTGATATTGATACCTAAAATACTAATTTCTAATTGACAAAAAAAATTAGTGAAGCAATCGATACAGGAATCGAACTTGAAAGTGGATCCAAACTTCTGCCCGATAGTGTGTTTTAAAAATAAATTCGAATAAATTATATTCTTACTTATGTTTTTATATCTACTGCAAGTATGTGATTTTGTACACTGTTCAATCAAAGTGAAATGAAAAGAAAAATGTGTCGTATGGTATGCAATATGTAGAAATTGTTAGAACGTATCGATGATAATAATTGAGATAAATTGCGGAATAACGCTAACGGAAGGAAGCAGAGGCTTATTTTTATCCCAGAGGATGTGGCTTTTGTCTTGTCACGGTATACATCGTCCTTCTAAAACTCTTCTTTATGGGAAGGAAGTGGACACTAAAATTGCGGTTTTGCGGACATTCAAAAGCCGCGTATTCCACATACGCCGTGGCTCTGGCGATAAACATTTTTCAAGAAAAAAATAGGGCTCTTTTATCGCTGCAAGCACGGAAATAATAGCTGTAAACCGTTATCATTTGTCTAACCATTTAATGCAGAAAGTTCTATTAAAAAACCCCGCGCTCTCATCATTTCAAATATTTAAAACGTTTCATACAAGAAATTAGTTAATTCTTGCAAATTCCTAATCGTTAAAATAAAACTTTGTGTTTAATAATTTTTGTAACAGCTAATTACTGGTGTCAAACATTTTTAACTATAAAATTTCTGAAGATCTACAAGAGTTACTCACTTTTTTATTTAAATGCGTTTCAAGCATCTAATTTACGTTAAACTTTCTTTAACACAATTTAACGTTGCCGTTTATCAGTAGACTGCGGATTTTTATGCATTTATACGAAATTTAAGGCTTTGTGAGCTTAAAATTGCACATATCTTGTCAACTTAAAAATTATGATTGTCAAACGCGCGTACCGAATGAATATTCAAATCCTGTTTCGAAACAGAGTCTTGTGTGAAAAAATTTTATACCAGAATAAGTCCGGAATAGTTGGAGCACAGAGAGAGACCGGCCAGTATTAATATCTTAAAATAAAACAAATAAATTAGCTTACTATTAGTCTTTTACTGAAAATTGCTGCAAAACCATATAACAATATAAATTACATTAAAAATTTTGGGCATACTAGAAAGTAAAACTAAAACAAACTATTTTGGAACGTTCGGAAACGAGGATTGGGTTAAATGTGTAAGGACGTTGTTTCACGATGGATACTCTAAGAATAACATTTGTGATTTATGTGGAAAATTAAAAAAAAAAGCAACATATCGACTAATTTTCTCTCGTATTATATTTCGTATAAGCATTTTTTAGTATTTGTAACGAATGGACGCTCTAACCCAAACGTGCAGATGAAACCACTTGCAATGTTGGTATTTCTTAAAATTTAGACTAAAAAAAGAAATAAATACTTTAATATGTCTGGAAGCATGATTTATATATATTCTAAATTACTTACGCGCTGCTTTAATTTGCACGAAGCAAGAAAAATGTAAAAAAAGCAACATATCGACTAATTTTCTCTCGTATTATATTTCGTATAAGCATTTTTTAGTATTTGTAACGAATGGACGCTCTAACCCAAACGTGCAGGTGAAACCACTTGCAATGTTGGTATTTCTTAAAATTTAGACCAAAAAATGAAATAAATACTTTAATATGTCTGGAAGCATGATTTATATATATTCTAAATTACTTACGCGCTGCTTTAATTTGCACGAAGCAAGAAAAATGTAAAAAAAGCAACATATCGACTAATTTTCTCCCGTATTATATTTCGTATAAGCATTTTTTAGTATTTGTAACGAATGAACGCTTTAACCCAAACGTGCAGATGAAACCACTTGCAATGTTGGTATTTCTTAAAATTTAGACTAAAAAAAGAAATAAATACTTTAATATGTCTGGAAGCATGGTTTATATAAATTCTAAATTACTTACGCGCTGCTTTAATTTGCACGAAGCAAGAAAAATGTAAAAAAAGCAACAATGCAATGGCTTGTTTCCAAAAAGTGATCCAACTATCCCGGACTTACCCTATATTTTCGAGGAACCATCTTCTTTCCAGTTTAAAAACGATTTCGAAACTACCCCCTATACTCGGAACACGGAATCAAGGATTAGATCCATTTATTTAAGCGTTTCAAACATCCAACCGCAAGAGATCGAGATAATCCATCGTTGTCCAAGTATTTCCGATAACAGTCAGTTTTTATCAGTCTCTTGGCCATGGCGACCGCGATACTAACAATATTAGAACACTGATACGGCTGGGGAGGAGAGAGGTTTGCATCGCTTTGTGTCGCTGACGTTTATGCTTTAAGGTAATTAGATAGCGGCCGGAAAGCGATCGGCTAAGACTGCCAACAAGACCATCCCAGCAATCTGCACGAACATCTCGGTACACATTAATTCAATTCCATCGACGAGGTCAATTTCGTAAAAAGCATTTGCTGGCTGATCGAAGCGGGATCGATCGCGCAGCCGCTTAATACCTGTGTACCCTGTCTGCTCACGTCGACCGGCGAATCGAGCAACGAGAAATGGCGAAATGATAAAAAAAAAAAAATAAATAAAACAGCCTGCCCACACTTTTGAGCAATTTTTCTATAGCTCTTAATTAAGAGCCTCGGCGAGTATGTGGATCGTGAGATTCATTAGAAGTGGAATATTATTGGTAGAAAATATTCGTGGTACATTTTTTATCTTTTTTCTTTCTCTCTTTGAAAATAAGATGGTAGGAATTATGTTAAATTTTTTGTTTTCTTTTATGTCATCTATTTTTTATTTTACTATTCTAAAAAATGTAATCAAAAATTGATTCATGTATTCTAGAACAAGTATAGAAAGAGCCACACTCGAGATAATCTGAATCTAACGAAGTTTGAAATGCAAAAATTATATAAATGGAAAAACATGTTGGTTTGGAATAAAACTGTTATTTAATTTTATTATTTTTTTTACATACTAATAAATAGCGCACTTCAATACTGATCAATGTAAAATCAAAAATTGATTACTTACATTTTAGGCAAACTATTTGAAGTCACTACACGTTTCACAGAACATAGATTGATACTTTATCCTTTCACAGCGCAATGAGTCGACGAAGGATTCAAAAACATTGATATACAGTGGATGATCAAATTATTAGGATTTTTGGTAATATTATGTCTTGAATAATAAGATCATGTAGGTACCCTTTTTTGTTCTTGACACATAGACACACAGTTTGATTATATTTTGATTTGTTGGCGATGCTATTCTACTTTGATAATGTACGGTAAGAGGTATATTTGTAACAGGCTAACATTTTATGCTGCCATTGTTTTTTTGCAATAGTGTGACTTTTTTTTTACTTAGCTTTTTAAAGTTGCATCAACCCGAACGGGTCATTAGCATCCACGTAAATTCACACTCAGGGGTACATTGATTTTATGCGAAAACAATTAAGTTCTTTCCACTTTAGACATACGCACAAGCAGACGGATGTATGGAACACAGACACAAAGCAAGACGAAAGTTATCATTAGACTAGGTTATACTTCTTGATACTAATCATTTATCAGATTATCTTTGTTCACTTGTGCTTTCCTTCATTATTACTTGTTTTAACATTATTAAGTAGTAGTGAGTATACTTAATATATTTTTTATATACATTTACTAGCTTTAAATTTAATTCAACGAATCATGATATATATCTTAACAATTTTTTAAATAATTTGTAGCATATTTAAAATCATTGTTATACATTATTAAAAATCTAACAATAATTTCTGTACTGAAAAAAAGTGTTCTTTCAAGTGTACTTTCAAATCCATTTTTGCACAAAATTTGAATAAGTAGTTATCTAGAAGTGTTCATAATAATCTGATCACACACTGTATATGATTGTTGTGATTGAGAATGTATTTGCATTAACACTAGAACTACCAAAGTCAATTAAATTCGAAATTTCACATGGAAAATCTATAAATTAAAAACAGTGCATTTTTAGAAATTCTATAATATTTTGTGTAAAAAATAAGGATAAATGTCTCTTTCTCTTCTATTATATATTTTCTCGAAAAGCTTATACTTTTATTTCATTGGTAGAAATAGGTACACTTCAATCGTTGGTACTTTTAACATGAAACATCATATTGTGAGAGATAATGGATTGAAGATTTACTAAAATTAATTTTTGAAAATTACAGTTTCACGTAAAACTAAATTCTACCATAGCGTTATGAAAAATATTAAAGAAACCTGAAACGATACTTGAAATAATTTATTATATTTAAGGATTAACTTATGAATATAAGTTTACCAACGAAATATGTTAAAAAATTGTTTCTAATAAATAAAATATTCACCATACGAGATAAATTGACTAATTTTCCATTCTCTGCACGCTATTTTAATTCGAAACTAATTCTTCTCTGTAAATATTTGATATTGTTATTAAATCACACTGGAGACCAAACACTAAAATATCGTCGACTCAACAACTCGAAATAATTTTTATAAAAATTGTACAAATGTCAAAGCACATAATTCGTAGAAATGTCGAAAATGTTAATATTTAATGGAATTACGTAATCACAACGACAGAGGAAAAAGACAAAGTAGCTATTTTCAATGCTTTTTCATTTGCTTTTCAATGCATTAAAAATCTTTCTGCGCAGGGGGAACGAAATTGATGAGACTGTCGTGACGTGAATCATCGAATTGGTAGATTTAATTTAATTCCCGAAGCAAAATCCAAAAATGATACCTGTACGATTAATTTTTACTGGCGCATGCATTAATTACTTTAAATTAAATTAATAATCACGTCGATATTGCGCGAGAAAAGCTTGGAAGCATGCAAATCATAAAACATTTACGATATTTCCTTTGTAAATGAAGCATAATTATCATACTCGCATATTCTAAATCGCGTAAAAGTTCAAATATTTCAACTAATTGTAATCATTACCAATCGATTTGGAATTTTTATTTTAACATGGGATTCGCTAACTTTATGATACATTATCATTTTCTGAGCATCAAATTCCTCAATTATAATTATATATCCTATATATATAATAATAATAATTATATATATAATTATATATCCTCTATTATAATTTATAATCTGGATCTTTTAATTTTGTAAAAAATGGAATAAACTATAGCATATATTATAAAATTCGACCACTTATTATTAGCTTAAAATAAATGTAGTTATTTTCTTACAGTGCAAACTATAACGGTTTTGAAAAAAAGAGATTCCTACATTTAATTCAATAGATTCTCTCTCCATTCATACTCTAAACACAAGTACTCTCCATCCACATTTTCTGTTCATTCAAACCTAATCCTCGAAGAAAGTGAACCAGTTAAATCGCACACCTAAGCCTCAAAGGATTAACAATAAGTGGGCCAGTTTATCAATACTGTAATCTGTACCATTTACAGAAACAGAAAATTCGTAAAGAAAAGATAAACCTGTCTGAACAACTAGTACAAAGATCGCCTTAAGAGAATAAGTATATTATACTAGAAAAAGACAAATTAGAGATTAGAATTTAGAGTAAAGTGTAGCATGGCTCTTAAATTGCCAATCAGAGCGCTAGAAAAGTTGAAAATTGCTGGTATTTGCAAAGAAACAGTATTCCGACAGCATAAGGACCATCATTATAGAGTTAAATCTATTCTTCTGCGAAAATGGATTACAGAACACAATCCATATTCAAACACCACAAAGCCAGCCATCTATCTATCAATTTGTGAACAAAAGCATTTAATGAAAATTACAGCAGCATGCAAAGAAACAATCTGTTCCGGTGATCTATCGTAAATACCATCACAGAGGCTATCATTACAGAGTTCAAACTATTTTACAACAAAAAGATCACACAACACGATGCACACTTGGGGTAAGTCTGGGATAGTTCGAGCACTGGGAGAGACCGGATAGTATTAATATCTCAAAATAAAATTAATAAATCGGCTCATTATTATTCTCACACTTATTATTATTTTTAATATTTTTAAGAATTATTTTTAACCCATTTGCATCATTATATTCCAGCATATTTTATTTCAAAGTATTCTCTAATCAGCGACGTTCAAAATTCATTAACCCTTTGCGGTCTTATGTCGAACCAGACTCGACATTTTACTTTGCTCCATTGTTTTCGGTTTTGCGATACGAAACATATTCTTTTGCATTAAAATGTTATTCGATGGAAAATTTTCTATCTAGATATCTTACTGGTAATGAAAATGTGAAAATTCAGCCGAATTATCGACAGTTTTTAATAGTATATTATTGAATATGAACTAGTTAAGTTAAAGTGTCGAAAGTGGCTCGGACCGCAAAGGGTTAACTGTTAACACGTTGAGCCCGGCGCCGAATTTGCTGTCCTTTCCGTTCAGCCGGCAGCCGGTGAGCGATACAATGTTGTAGAGGTGTCTGTATCGCCCAGAAAAATTATTCATAAATTATATAAAAAGGAAGGAGACGTACGCAAAGTCCGAAGGTATTGTTCCAAGTGTTATGATAACAATTAAAAACTATTTGGACGAAAGACAGCTACAAATATTACCAAAAAAGTTGTTACGTATTGTAATATGTGTAAAGATAAGCCGCATTTTTGTTTAGAATCTTTCAATAAATTTCATCAAAACTACATTTCATCACATTTCATTGAGACTATATTTATTTTTTAACTTTAATACCGTCGGTCCCACGGACCAACACCAGCCAAACGAAAATTCTAGTGCCGGTCCTCGGGGACCGGCGCCGGCCACGCGGAAAGTTCACTGCCGGTCCCCAGGGACCGGCGCGGGGCCCAACGTGTTAATGTTCGTTCAACTTTTATAATTATGAACATATCGAAGCACTCCAATCACCGATGACCACCGTGGTGCTACACAAGAATCCGTGGTCACATATGACCACCGTGGCGGTCAACGTGTTAACCCATTCGCTGCCAAGGACGAGTATACTCGTCTTTGGCAGAGTGTCATGCATTGCCAAGACGACGAGTATACTCGTCTTTGGCAGGGTGTCATGCATTGCCAAGACGACTAGTATACTCGTCTTTGGCAGGGTGTCATGCATTGCCAAGACGACTAGTATACTCGTCTTTGGCAGGGTGTCATGCATTGCCAAGACGACGAGTATACTCGTCTTTGGTTCTATGCTTGCAAATAATTATGTATGATAATACATGTGCTCCTACCAAGAAATAACAGAGCTTTGGTAAACGATAACACTCAAAATTTAAATGGCAATAGGAATGACTTCGTATAATTTAGGCTTGGCAGCGAATGGGCTGTTAAGCTGTAAAGCTGTTAATCTAAACATCCTTTCTCTAAAAAAAATTCTAAAACTGCAACGACCAACTGAATTAGCCTTTTCGGCGGTAAGGAACGCATCCTTCTCGAGTCTGGGGTCCACGCCAAGAGATATCGCGAGCAGAGTGCACCAGCACGCACACGAAGCTCGCCAGCGCGTAATTCTGCGACAAGGAGATTCGGTTAATTCGGCCTCGGAGACTCGCAAGCTGCACGAGAGAGCGGATTCCGCCCGATTGCAACCACTCAAATCAGAAATCCAGACTGGCAGCCAAATGCAAGATCGAACGTTCAATTCCGACTGCCGGTGAACTGGCAACGGTGACTGAAGGGGAGATCTTGAACGAGCCGGGGTGGACATAGAAGACGGAGAGGCGGAAAAATGAAAAGCAAAGGACAGTCAACCGCCTAGCAAGGAGAAACTGAAGACAGGGAGATGAGAGAGAAAGAGAAGAAGAGAACAGTAAGAAGAGCGGTAGAAGTGGATATAAGGGAGAAACAGTGAGCCAATTCACTAATTCCGATCTCCGATCGCGTACATCGATTCGCGTATTTACGTTAACAGCTCCAATCAGTTTCCTCTCCATTTCCTTACTGCAAGATAGCGAGGAAACGGTATTCCCGGATGCGTTCGCTTTGGATCACTTCCCTCTTTGATGATCGGCCGATTCGTGTTCTGGCGTCCGACTGTTTCGTGCCCTCGTCCACTTTCTTTGGCTCTTCTTTTTCTGTTTTCAAGATCGCGCGCGTTCCCTGTGTTTTGAATTCTGATTTTCATTGCTGTTTTCCATGGTTGATTATTGGTGAAAAAAATTGTCTTTTTTTTATTTATTTTCATACGTGAACTACCGAGGCGGTTAACACTAGATCTACGGAACCCGTCAATTTGACGGATTTCTGATTTCATGCTGAAGTGCAATGATTATCTGTGTAGAAAATGTACACTCAAAATAGAATTTAAATGCAAGAAACGTACTAACTAAATCTGTGCGAATAAAAACCTATTAATTTCAAATAAAATGAACTAATGTTATTACAAGAAAAACACAGTTCAATATACCCGTAAAATGGTCCGATTAATTCCCGTAAATCTAGTGTTAAAACAACTGGTTTATAACTTTTCATAGAAATTTTACAAAATCACGAAGGATTTATTATTTTCTACGATTCCGTTTATTTTTTTGTAAAAAATTTAGATAAAAGTTTGTTCCCCTTTCGTTGTTTTTTTTTTCTTTTTAAGTAACTATAATTTTTATTTCTTTGGTATAAATAAAGATAATCATCATGCGTTAACCACTAACTTGCGTTATTAGCAACTTTGTCTATAGAAATAATATTTACAGTTTTTGAAGAAGTTGTGTCTGTTGTATCTCTTGTATCTTCTTCCGTCATTTTAAAATTTGGTATTAACAAAATTTTGTTGAATTCCAATATAATAGTTAAAGTGTATGTATACGTGCAATAATATAAATATAACATAAATGGAACTGTATAATTTTCTAATCGGCTCGTATATAATAAAATGAACTCTGCTTTCTTTTATAGAAAACATTTTTCTTTCGTACTACTTGCAACCGATTGCGAAAATTAATTAAATATATTTGATCGATTTGTTACTCTATCACTCGTCATTCGTTTTTTTTTTTTTTCTTTTGTAAATAACAAAAACTGTTACTATTAGAAGCCTGAAACTTTTTAAAAGTGGCATAGAAAATTTTGTAACAACAAAAATAGTGAACATACCGGTACTTCGTCAAACATCGTTATTTCTAGTCTTTGATAATTATTTACAAGCAATCTAAATATTTGATATCCCAAATTTATGCTTCTAGGTTCCGATATTTTTCATTAAATTTTCAAATCATAATTATATTGGGTTGGTTCATATGAAATATCGTTTCTCTAAAGTTTGAATTTGACAAATTGTTTCGCAAAACAGGAATTTTAACCCTCTATAGTCTGAATTTTGTTTGTTTATCAGAGAAAAGAACTACGATTGATTACAGTATTTTACTTTGATCGCAAAATTTTTGAACTTATAATTTCTACAGATGGACTGTGGTATCATTACACTAACACGGTAACAAAATTTAATGGTGCAGCGATAACTAAGTAAAATAAATTCTTTTAAATATAAATACACGAGTATGTAACTCTGAAGTCACACGGCGCCATAGAGGGTTAAAAGACCATAGAATCTGTGAATTTTTGAACTAATGATATTTATAAATTTGGTATAACGAAATCGTTGGACAATTATATTAATTAAATAAACCTTGATCAAAGTTTCACTTCAGACAACGACATTTCGTATGCACCAACCTGAAAGCATACTTTAAGGACGAATTAAAAATAAATAGTGTTGTAACTGTATAATATTAATATAAATCGTTTAGGTGCATACTTTTCAAATTTCTGATACGTCAAATTATTTCTGTGAATAAAAAGTTCATGGTAAAATTTGGAAATTTGTATGTAAGTGCGGGAGTATAAAATTTACATATTTTATATGATTCGTGGTTTCCGCACGTTGTTATATTTACGATACTACCCATATCTCACTCAAAATAGATGTTTACATACTTCATTTGAAAAAATAACAAATTACGGATAATCAAAATTCTAGCTCACAAATGCCAGTTTATCTCTCTACGTTTCATTTTATCTTTTTCCAATTATTTAATACCTTAAAACGCATTTATCAAATTTTTGCAACCGTTGAAACGAACATTAACTTACAAAAACGTTAATAATTTTTTCCTATCATAGCATATTGTAAATAAATAATCCACATTTTTTAGCTGCATTATAACTTGTACATAAATCAACGACCTCCACCTCTGCTCAAAAATGTCAGGACATCAACTGGTTTTAACAAAACTTCAGTATTCGGTATAGCTTATGAACTTGGAATTACATTAATTTTTTTCAATAATAGCGCTGATATATGAGTACCGTGTACTTTATTTATTGTATAAAATATGTGAAATTATATTCTTTCATACCTCTCACCGATTTTATTTTTTTTTAAACCTTCATACGCTTTACCAATAAAAATTCACGCATTTTTTATTTTTAAATACTATAAAATGTTTGATTTTTTTTTTCGATTCTATTGTAGTTTGATGTATTTGTTTAAAATATAAAATTACGAGTAAAGAACAATTCCTTGATATTTCTTCTAAAATATTAATAGAGCGAATAAAATGCTAAAATTGTTTGGATAATTATTTCTGAGGAGCATGTGCGGGTTAATTGAACCAATTATAACTGTTCTAAAACTTTCGAACGAGGGTGTACATTCAACAATAATCAAGATGGGCACCCTTTAACCATTAAGAACAGTCCTCAAACAGATAACATAGCTCATAACACGATTCAAGAAATTCAAATCTAGACATTTCTTTGCTACTCGTCTCCCATGGACTGCTATATATTTGGTTTAACGATAAGTAATGTTTCTTGAGTAAGACTTAAAAGAATTTTTCAATAATAAACGGAAAAAGCAACATTTATTTATTCTAGCATACACTATCGCGCAAAAGTATACAGACATATTTTAATTTTTAATAGAATGTAATTTATCATTTCGTTATTTAATCATTATTATCCAGACACTTTGTAATTTTTAACAGAATATAGTTTATCATTTTATTATTTAATTGCTATTATCATATATAAATATAGAAAAATATTGTGTGATAAAATTGAATTTTGTATATAAATTACTGAACTAATATGCAACAAAATACTGAAGTTTGTAAATATCACAACCTATAAAGCTGTATTATTTTGTTAAAGCTTTATTATTTAACCTATAAGTTGTATTATTATCACTGTACTATTAAATTTGATTACTGTATTACTGTAGCGATACTACGATCCGTCCATAGCAATTATTAGTTTAAAAATTTTCAAATCTAAGTGAAAAACTGTAATCAATCGTAATTTTTTCTCCAATAAGCGGACAAAATTCAGGCTATAGAGGGTTAATTGAGAAATATTTCATATTTTCTTTAGCAATGCACAGTGTATCATTTTATTTTTTATTTCTCTTTTGTTATTTAACCCTCTATGGGACCGTGTGACTTACAAGTTACAAACTGATGTATCTATATTTGAAAAAATTAAGTCTGTTTAGTTATCACTGCACTATTAAATTTGATTACTGTATTACAGTAGCGACATCACGATCCATCTACAGTAATTATTACTTAAAACATTTTCAAATAAAAATGAAAAACTGTAATCAATCGTAATTTTTTCTCCAATAAGCGGACAAAATTCGGGCTATAGAGAGTTAAAATTAAGGTAAAGTACCCTTCGTCATAAGCTAACAATTCGACGTGCCTTTTATAGCGAAAAGGTTGCAGATCACTGCACTAAACATTGACTAGCAGCACTGTTACGTAAACAACGTATTAATATTCCAAAAGATGGGTGCACATTGTACAAGTTTCAATGCAGTGACAACCCAACGAATAAATCAATCTTCAACCACCACGAACGAGTATATCAGACAGAGGTAAATTAATATTAACACGCGAACAACCAACGTCAGCGATGTTGCTTCCAATAAAGTCACCACGCAAGAGCCCACAAATCTCCTCAAGAAAGAAACTCGCCGCTAGCTTCGTCCGGCTCCAAAGGAGAACACGGTGTCCCTGGCCAGATAAAGAAACACTATATTGTAATCTGAAAAATTCGGCGGCCCGCGTCCTCCTCTGCAGTAATAGATTCCTTTATCGACTTTGGCTTGGACCAGACCTTGCCCCGGTCTCGTTCTCTCTCTCTTTCCTTCTTTCTTTATCGCGACTGAAATATCGGCAAATAGAAAAGAGCGGACCGATATCCAGGAAAGTTGGAAAGTTTATCGTGGCATAGGTGCAGATAATTGATCGAAGCTCCCTGTGCTTTTCCTCGTCCGCTTGTTTTCACAACTCCACCGGTTAGTGGTAATTTCTGGATAGGCGAGTCACCGGCCCGTCCGGGACACTCGCGACTGATCGAGCTTTTCAAAACCAACTTTTACGACCGCTTTTGTAAATCGTTGGTCGCGCTGATAAAACTGGGGCAAACGGTATCGCGAAATGACGATTTGCATGGAAGATTTAGTCCTTTGCGAACGAGCACTCTTTCGACTCTGATTCGTGGCAGGTGGAGGATAATTTCTATATGGAACGAGATTATAGTGGGTTGTTCGGAAAGTAATTTCGTTTTTCCATTGGAATACGGCCTGGAAAAATTCACACGTTACGTACATGCATAGTATCAGGAATAATATCTATGAAAGAAGCCCCGCTTTTCTGTTTAATAGGAAACAGCAAACTACACTGACAAGAGTACGAATCGGCCATACTAATTTTTCTCACGCATATCTGATCAAAAAAGAAAACTCTCCAATGTGCATCAGTTGCAACTTTAGGAACTCTATCCATCGTATCGCGACATCGTGCCCGGCGTATGAAATTGAAAGGAAAATATTTCAAATAAAGGAAGACGCTAAAGAACTTACTAGAACCGTCAAATCGTGTAAAAACCTGCTTAGTTTTTTGAAACATGTAAATCTTCTGCACCTAATTTAAGCTTTGATCCAATATGGTATTACCTAGTCCAATGGTCACTTTCGTCTTGCACTGGGACTGTATCCCAGTCATCCATCTGCTTTACACATGTCTGAAGTGAAATTTACTTCTTGGTTTCGTATTAAATCAACGTTTTCCTGACGGTCAAATTACGTGGTTGCTAATAACCCATTCGGGTTGATGCAACTTTAAATTTAAATTAAAAAAAGAAAAAAATTTCGTTTTTTCTCGATAGAGGATTTAATTGTATTTTTTTGCACCCAACTTCACACTTAAGCCGCATAATCGTTATATGCTTTGAGAGCTGATATAGCAAGGTTTGTGTGTGAAAAAGTCCATTTGATTCTAGGCAGTAGTTTTTGGTTGGTGCCCTTTTAAATATGGAGAGCAATAAGCAGCATTTCCGTCATATTTTACTTTTTTACTATAGAAAAGGTAAAAATGCTGTTCAAGCCAGAAAGAAATTAACCGATGTGCATGGAAAAGATGTGTTGACGGTACGCCAGTGCCAGAACTGGTTTGCAAAATTTCGATCCGGAAATTTTGATGTCGAAGATGCACCACGTTCTGAAAGGCCGGTTGAAGCTGATAAAGACAAGATAAAGGCATCAGTTGATGCAAACCGGCGAATAACAACACAAAAGATGGCGAAAGGTGCTGGACCAGAATGGCCAATATATAATTTTATAAAATATTTGTTCATTATACGAAAATTGTCTTTCATTTTCACAAAAAAAAAACGAAATTACTTTCCGAACAACCCAATAGATTAAGCATCCGAACGATTGTGCGGAAAATAAAATAGAAAACAGACGAATGGTCGATGAAACATCGCATCGGCGTCTCCTGTTCGTTTGTCGCTGTGGGGGCGACG
>SMSQ01019825.1:9746-21861 GCA_019453375.1 Ctenoplectra terminalis | reverse complement strand
TATAATTCAAAAAAAGATAAAAAAAATACACAAGAAAGTTATTAATAATTATATATGAAATATGCTAAAAATATTCACATAACGTGCCCCGCACAAAGTGCACAAAATGAAAACCGCGTCTTTAAAATCCTTTAACGAGGAAACAAATTTTTACCCAGGTCTCGTTTCTTTTATATTTTACAAAAATAAGCACTGACATAAACACGACGGTCTAATTATGAAGAAGCAACGTGTTTCGAAAAGAAACATGAATTTTTATTTATTCCGGATAGCGAAAACGATGATCCGATTAGATAACCGTGAAAAACCGCCGACAGAATTATTTACGAGGGTCTGGTCGAATCGGAGCTCGCGATTCGACCGAACGTTTACCATAACGAGCGTATTACAATATCGACTACGACCCAGACCATTGTTTTTCCCCTCGTTCACCCTTTCACCGTCCAACATTTTTCTTTTTACGGTCACCGTCGTCCCTTTTTACGCCCTCTTATTCTCCGTGACGATATTTCCCAAGCTTTCTTTTCTCCGGTTAGAACGAAAACGAGTACCGGTCGAAAGATAAATTGCCAACGGTCCATTGCCTTTTCGGCCATTAAATTACCCTTATACACCACGCCATTTATCCCGTCGAAAACTGTATACGCCGTCTACAGTTGGATACCGTGGCTGAACTGGTTGATAAAGCTGTATATGTGATACATCTGGCCGTTTAAGGAGAAAAAGAATTTGTGGCTACAGAATTCCAAGAAGGCTGTATTAACCCTTTAGACAAGAAAAAGGACACTCACCGGCCATTTGGATTAATGCAGCAACTCGAATGGCGATAGCTGATATTGTAGTGTGGTGAAGCTGAATTATTACTAAGAATAGTAAAAATACAATATCGCTTGAAATAAAAAAGGGAATGCCTTTGTATAAGCAAAGATAATAGGACTGCTAGACGTGATCCTGAGAAAGTCAAAAGGTCTGGGCACTTAAAATATAACCTATCCTAAGCACAGTCCATGGCCATTGAATTAGGACCACGAAAATCGCACTTTTATGGCTAGAACGTTATGTCATGTATGGAAAACTGTCTTTGGTCGTTCAAATTATTACTAAATACGTTGATAACGATGTATACGTGGCAATTGATTTGTTACCATCGTGATAATGATCGAACTATATGTGTATTTTTGATATATAAGTCAAAAAATGATAGATTTCGGGTGAAATTACATGGAAACTATATCTTTGAAGGTTTAGTAAAATTAGGGGGAGGACTTAAACGCCTCTGCCACTTAATTTCACATGTGCTATAGTCCCTGGCCATCGAATTAGGACCACGTACGAAAATTTCAGTTTTATGACTATATCGTTATGTCGTGTTTTTGGTCATTCAGATTATTACTAAATACATTGATAGTGATGTATACATGGCAATTGATTTGTTACTATCGCGATAAAAAACAAACTCTGTGGGTGATGAGCGATTCCAAAACCAGAAACACCCCTTTGCTTTCATGGACATGCAATTATGCCGACTCGAATGCCATAGAAAATGTCTGAAGCCTACTCGAAAGACTAGTTTACAACTCTCCATGCACCACGTTATCCGAGTTGAAAATAAAAATTACAGATATTTTGGAAAATAATGAAGATACAAAGCATATGATCGAGCAATGTATACGGAGCGTGCCGGAAAGGATACTAGCTGTCGTCGAAGCAAAGGGTGGAAATACAAAATATTAACATGTGTTAATAATGTTATGTACAGTAGTAGTGTATCATGTCAGTAGTTAATAAATTGTATCATTACAATTTGAACAGGCCTTTTAATTTTACGGAAAACGTGAAAAATGCTGAAGATTTGTAGTGGTCCTAATTCGACTAAGGACTGTATAAGTAGACGACAGTATTCTTTTGAATGTTCAGGTCACTCGTTGTAAGATTTCCTCTAGTGCGAACGTTTCTATTTAATAGATAGAAAACACGTAAATCTCAATTGTAATTAATTAATTAAATTTGTTATATTATATATGTAATAAAAGTGGTGTTAGAAGAGAGTGTTTGGGTGGAGTGACAGTGTCGGGAAAAGATTAAGATGTGAATGAAGAGTGTTTGGGCAAAATAAGGTGTGAATAAAGAGTGTTTGAACCAAATAAGGTGTGAATGAAGAGTGTTTGGGCCGAGTAAGGTCTGAATGAAAAGTGTTTAGGCCGAGTAAGGTCTGAATGAAGAGTGTTTGGGCCGAGTAAGGCGTGAATAAAGAGTGTTTAGGCCGAGTAAGGTGTGAATAAAGAGTGTTTGAACCAAATAAGGTGTGAATGAAGAGTATTTGAACAAAATAAGGTGTGAATTAAGAGTGTTTAGGCCGAGTAAGGTGTGAATTAAGAGTGTTTAGGCCGAGTAAGGTGTAAATGAAGAGTGTTTGGGTCGAGTAAGGTCCGAATGAAGAGTGTTTGAGCCGAGTAAGGTCCGAATAAAGAGTGTTTAGGCCGAGTAAGGTGTGAATGAAGAGTGTTTGGGCCGAGTAAGATCTGAATGAAGAGTGTTTGAACAAAATAAGGTGTGAATTAAGAGTGTTTAGGCCGAGTAAGGTGTAAATGAAGAGTGTTTGGGCCGAATAAGGTCTGAATGAAGAGTGTTTGGGCCGAGTAAAGTCTGAATGAAGAGTGTTCGGTCCGAGTGTCAATTTTTATCCGAATGAGAACACGTTCGAAATAAGACTAAACTTAGAGTATATGAATGCGTCTGTGAATTCGTGATTGAACGTAAGCTTGCGGATGATTGCATAAAAGCGAAAGTATAGAATTAAGAGAGGAGCTTTTCGGCTACCAGTGGATCGAGGAGTGAACGTCGAATATTTATTTAATAAAACTTATTAATTACTAACAAAGAGCAGCACCACTTAATAATATTCCAACAACATAATTATTTCATTCCAACATTTTGAATAATAGATACATTCGCACACGAGACTAACCTCCACGGTCTACAAAAGGGAGTGTGAACCAAAAGGTATTGTTGTTTAAACTAAATACCATTCCTTTCAAAACTATCACGTTCGAGAGTTTCGGATTACCGCAAATTACATAATACGAACTGCAGACAGGCGATCATTGTTTAAATTGTTATACGCAGTGTCTGAGTAATTTAATTAATTACAGCGTCAAATACCCCATGTCACGGTTTCCAGTTTTGCAGCTGCGACGTTAAATATTTCATATCCCAACGCATTCAAACTTCACGCTATAATGTACAACTATTATATGCAAATATGCTTGTTGATATTTAATTCAGTGACATCTCAAATTATTTCGTTTCAGTTTTTTGTACAACTATTTACAGTACTATTTACTTCAAATAATGCTGTCGAAAATATTGTTCCCAATTATTAAAACGTAACAAATAATTATTATTTCTTGAAACTTCTGTGGAAGAAATAAAATTTCAAAGAATAATTTTTAGTTAAAAAAATGTGTTTTCTATGAAAAACACGATGGAAAAAGTTACAAGTGCTAGAATAATTTATTTTAGTTACTCAATCCATTGAAAGAAAAAATTCACTAATGACTTTAATGTTAATGTGACCACTCTGAAATAAACAATAAAAAAAAAGAAAAAATTTAATCATACGTGGAACTTTAATAGTAGAATAATTTAAACCTGATTAATAACTCGATTTCGTGTAAGCTCTAAAACATTCCGTTTATCAGCTGTTTTCAGTAACACACTGAATATTATAAATATTAACACACTATGGACGGATAACGAAATTTCTCATATTTTATATTTCATATCTTGGAAAGGTAAAAATAGTAAACGACAACGTATGATAGATTACTATTAAGAATGATCTTCTTAACTCAAACTTTAAATTATGATGTATCTTTAGAATATAAATTATTTCTCTATGTATTTAAGCAAGAATTTATTCGATCCTAACTTTATTCCCTAGTAAGATTTTCAAAGATAAGGTCCCGTCATCAGTGTGTTAACCCTTTGCGCTCGAAGACTTTTTTAATTTTCAAAGAGCTATTGCGAAAACTTAAAGTGTTCTTTTGGAAAGAAAAAAAGAGAATTATAAATGTTTACGATTTCTTATTTGTTTGGTTAATGTACTTTTATTTTAAGATAAAAGAAGCGTTTGAATTGATGAAAATATAGAATCTAATTAAAAATATAATCTCTGAAGAAAATTATGCACGTCGCCATAGCGGCGCCAGCCGAGTGCAAAGGGTTAATATTATATATCCAAATGTACTTACTTTAGTAAATTATTTTTTTTTTTAGTTGTTTACATATATTTATAACAATTTAGTTATTTATATGCCAACTCGATTCAGGATATACTGGTTCTTTTAACACTAGAACTACCGACGATTAAAGTTTACCTATTTCAACTAAAGAATTCAAAATGATAGTTATTTGAAAAAAATATAAAATCCAAGAGAAATAAATCTTTGTTCATATTCGTTACAGAAAAACACAATTAATTCTTAAAAATGCATCATTATAAATTTACAGAATTTATATGAGAAATTGCAAACCAGTTATTTTGATCACCTGGGTAGTTCTAGTTTTAAAGAAACTGGACCATAATTCCACAATTACCGTTACAATACTAAATAATAAAAACATTTACGAGTCAAAATATGTGCAAGAGAAGTCTGGCAATTTGAAGATTAAAAACATTTAAAATTTTTTGAAAATGCAGTTCAAATGACGCTAATAACGAAACCAATATTTTTATTTTAGCAATGAAACGATCTTAAGGGTGAAAACACCCCTTAAAACAACCATGAGTTTTCATATTATATCGTATTAAGCTAATTTTTAAGTTATATGATTTTTAATGCGCTACATTGTTAGAACAAGGAATTTTTAAAAAATATTATTTCTTTCGTAAAACCTTGAATTTAATTTTTTTCTTTTTCCATAAGTATTCATGATAATATGGAAACTCATTGTTTTAGGGAGTGTTTTTACCTCCAAGACCATTTCAATCTCGAAAAAAAAGTAGTTTCGTTATTAGCGTCACTTAAAATACGTTTTCCCTAAATTTGAAATTCTTTTAAATTTTCAAGTTGCCGAACTTCCCTTGTTAGCCAGATAAAGAATGATAATACGGAAAATCCTGATTATAAGAATTTACTGTGGCTGCGGCGTCGGAATAAAGAAAATCCTTTCTAGTAGAAACTGCATGAAACAGAAAGTGTCTCGGCAAAATAAGAAGACAATACTGTTTCCTTTAGGATAAAAGCGTCCTGGAAAATTCAGTCCTCAGCGGTACTCCGAGCAGACACAAATGAGAAATCTTCATAAAGTATACACTTTAAATACAATTTTAAATAAATATGAAACAGAAATTCCGCAATGAATCTATTTTATTATATTGAACGAGCGAGTAAAATCATTTTTGGTCCTCTAAATGAAATTGAAACACCAGTAAAGACTACTAATAAATGAAATGCTTTATTCATTTATTTTCGTTACTCTAAAATTTTCAAGCCCACTTTAATAAAATTATTTTTAATATCTGCGCATGTTCCTGGTATAACTTGACACTAGATCTACCAAAATAATCAAAATAACCCGTTCGTAGTTTTTCAGATAAATTTTATAAATTTACCGTGTTGCCTTTTAGCGGATTTTCCGTGATTTTCTGTTAACCCTTTGCCCTATAACCACGAGTCACACTCGTGGCGCCGATTCTGGTTAAAATACGATAAAAATATATAAGATTGGTTATTCTTTAAAATTTGTTTACATTTCGTGACTTAACACTTTAAATTTGTTGCTCTCTTCTAAGTACACATTCGTATCTTTAAAATATTTTATTTATTTTAATATTTTAGATTTGCGAAATATATAATATTAAAGTAAACGGAAAAATTAAATATAGTAAATGTGATAAAGTAATATTATAAAGTAATAAATTTTGTTTTGGGTTATATAGACATAAGGAGGACAGTGTTAATTCAGTTGTTAAAATAACTTATTTTAAATTACTTTGGAAAAAGATACTTATATTTAACCCTTTGCCCTATAACCACGAGATTCTGGTTAAAATACGATAAAAAGACACAATATTTATGATAAAGTTCAATTTTAACTTTAACTGTAATTTAAATTTACAAGATTGAAAATTAGCAAATACAAAATACGTGTAATATTTCAATACTTTGCGTTTGACGGAGTGTCAAAGACGTGAATAACTATTGCTAATAAGCACGAAGATTGAAGAAATGGTAAGCCAAAGGGTTAAAAATATGAACAAAGATTTGTCTTCCTTGGAATATATATTTTTTGTACTCCTTATATTCTGATTTCTTCAAAGAGAAATAAATAAATTAGGTTGTCCCGAAAGTTTCTTTCGTTTTATTAGTGAAACGTAATATTTTATGTTTTACGGTATATTATTATTTTATACAGCATTCATTTTGCTCTATTTTTCTGTCCATCTCTCGTTTAACAAATAAGGCTGAAGGTTTCTTTAAGCATTGCTAGACGAAACCACTGCGTGAAGATAACGAAATGAACTTTCGGGACAACCTAATACTTTGATCGTTAATGATTCTAGCGTTAAATCAAACGATTTAGAAAACAAGAAAAGATTTAGAAAAACAAAATTATTTTCTCAGTCGTAACTTCATATTTTAAGTGAATGCACGAAATTACAGTACGATTACAAAAAAATGAAACATTTCACAGTTTTCAGAAATAAAAAATGAGTTGGGTTGAGTTCCGTATTGATGTAAATGGGTTAGGATGAATTTTGCAGCCGAGAAGCGTACGAGGGTCGAAAGTAACGCGTCCAATTTCACAACCGGTAAATATTTTTCTACTATATATCATAAACCGTCATAAAAATTCCACACAAATGTACACCAAACAATAGAGACAGGAAACAAATAAAGAAATGGTACAAAGTTCACGTTTGCTAAAAACAAAAAGCGCTACACGTATGTTTCCTTTTTAAATATATATATATTTTTTTTTTATTTAAAACTTTGAACGCTGCATCGAGAGTGGGACAATTAAAAAAAATATTAAATTTGCTTTTATCAAATACGAAGTCTACATTACGTTTCTATTTTTACCAAATTTACAAAAAACGACAATTAATAACTATATAATGATTAATAATTCCTGTGCATTTAATATTTGCAAAATTTGTAAATTTTAAAAACCTTCTACTGTATAATTTACATTTTTTAAGTTGTGACGCTATCAATGCCAAAGCAGCGTTATAGCGATTACCAGCGATGAAGCTATTTGCGTCCTACCAACTATATTTATGACATGATCATTAGCTGCGATTACTATATAGATGAATCAGCTACAGAGAGTGTTTACGATCCATTGGAAAAGGTAATTACTTAATAAATTTTAATACTTTTAAGATTCTATCCAATTTATATTCATGGCGATATTTAAAGTGGTCCTAGGAACTCTAAAAAAAGAATGAGTCATTTTATTCTTATTAGACAGTATTAAATATTACAGTAACAGTATTTTCAAGTAACTTTGGTCGTAGTTTTACTTTTGTCGATGTTGGAAAACTTTTCATCGGTGTTTAGAGGAAGCAGGAAAAAAGGGAGAAGGTGGTGGAAAGAACTTTCTTTGAAGTAAGGAATGAAGAAAAAGGAACCTATCGTTATTTTATTTGGGAAAAAAGGTTGCAGTTTTTTCTATACACTTTCCGATATAGAATGATCTAGAAAGAGGCCAACAATTTTCTTTTATAATAATAATTAGACTGCCGATTTTTATGCAAATTCATATTTTTGAGAATATAATAAAAAAAAAAAAAAAAAATAGAATTTCAATAGAAAATTACTACACCTATCGAGTATTAGAAAAAACACTATAATTTGCATATTTTGTACATTTTTTCATATTGCCTGTATTTTGTGTAAGTCTGCTCTTTTAAAATTTAAATATATATAATATTATCCCTTCGCACTCGCAAACTTTTTTAAGTTTCAAATGACTATTGTGAAAACTTAGAGTGTTCTTTTGAAAAGAAAAAAAGCAAATTATAAATATTTACGATTTCTTATTTATTTGGTTAATTTACTTTCATTTTAAAGTAAAAGAAGCGTTTGAATTGAAAATATAGAATTTAATTGAAAATATAATCTCTGAAGAAAATTGTGCATGCTGCCATAGCAACGCCAGCGGAGTGCAAAGGGTTATTTTTACATATATTTAATATTATTTTTATCTATATTCAATATTATTTTTATATATATTTAATATAATTTTTATACACATTTAATATAATTTTTATACACGTTTAATATAATTTTTATACACGTTTAATATAATTTTTATACACATTTAATATTATTTTTATCTATATTTAATATTATTTTTATACACATTTAATGTTATTTTTATATATATTTAATATTATTTTTATATACATTTAATGTTATTTTTATATATATTTAATATAATTTTTATACACATTTAATATTATTTGTATACACATTTAATGTTATTTTTATATATATTTAATATTCTACAAATGTAAAAATTCGCAGTCTAACAATAACGAAAATTTTTTACACATACTAATAAAATTTTAATTATAAAACTATACCAACAATTAGTAAATAAATTTTACTAATAAAATATCTTCACGGTGACTCAACTTTCTTGAAACTTCATTTTCCTTACACTTTAAACAATCATTATTCGTTACGTTTCTACAATAATTGGGAAACAAGTTTTCGACATCATTATTTGAAGTACAGTTCGCAAGGACAGACTATAATCGCGGAACAATTTCGAGTCATGCCCGGGCAACGAGCCCCGTTAATGGGGACGTAAAATTTTTTAAGTAACATTTCGTGGTAGAATTCTCGGTCATAACAGTTTTTGTGGCGTTCGACAAAATTACAGCGGGTTATACTTTTTCGCAAACGTTTGTGCGGTCATTAGTTTGGCCAGATATGATTTCATCCCGCGTCCCTTCATAACGTGAATTCTTGACTCGCCTTTTTTACGTACAATTTTATTGGCAAAATAATATAATTAAGATTAAATTAATCAACGAAAAAGACACTATACAAGAGCACGATGGTCGCACACGCATAACACGACGAAGAAGTGTTGAGGAGGTTACGTGGAGGAGTGTTTAAATAATTATGTTTAAGACACGGTGGAAGAAAAGTATATATATTTAGATAATCTTAGGAGGATGTGATTAAGACGGCCGCACGGTTAGAACTAACTAGAAACAAGTCAGCGCGTACATTCATACCTGAGGTGTTCGCAGGCACCCCTAAACCCTAATTGATGGTCATACCCTAGAGTAACGGCCATTAAGAAAAAGTTTGTTATTTTAGTTTTTCTTTCAGGAATGTAGAGTTTATACAAACTCATGCAACACATGAGTATCTTCCTTTAACAAGAAGAAAGCAGAAACGAGAAACCAAGATTAACACGTTCGCGGACAGTAAAAGCGAGGTGCAAAAATTGACAGTCCTTTTATTTTTGGTTGTGATATCCGAAATTTGATTAAACACATTTTACAAGGGTAGTCAGATTATCATATTTTAATCGTTATATACAATAAATGCTATAGCATTCACGACAATACAGATCATAAGGTTATGTAAAATTAAATTCAAAATAATTGACTTTAAGATTTAAATGCTATATCATTCGTGTCATTCTGTATCATCATGAAAATTAATGCTACAGCATTCACATCCGCGAACGTGTTAACACTAGAACTACCAAAGTGGTAAAAATGACCCATTCATAATTTTTTATATAAATTTTATAAATTGACTATGGCATCTCGGAGGCAATGTTCCGCGATTTTTTGTTAAAAATGTAGACGAAGCTTTGTTTACCTTGCATCGCGTATTTTTTTACATACCTTTCATTGTGATTTTTTCGGTAGAAATAAGTATGCTCTAATCGCCGGTAGTTCTAGTGTTAACCCCTTCCCGTGCCATTTAGCTCGACGAAACTCGGGCCCAAGCGGTAGGCATCGACGCGCGCTAAACAGACCAGACCGATGCTTGTAAAGAATTGCAATACGACCGCGATACCTGTGGTATAGTCAATTTTACGCGATACTGCTGTTGAGGAAGTAAACTCTTACGCTTTTACTTTTATAGATATTATAAATTTATTATATTTTGTACATAATATTGTAGTATATGTATAATAGCTTGGTCCTCTGAGAAATTTAATAATACTATGCCTAAAAGTAAATGGCATATTATTTAAAAAAATCTAATCATAAAATATATTAATATTAATATATTAATATTTTATTATTATATTAATATATTTAATCATAAAATATAGTAATATTAATATATTAATATTTTATTATTATATTAATATATTTAATCATAAAATATAGTAATATTAATATATTAATATTTTGTTATTATATTAATATTAATATATTTTATGATTAAATTTTTTTAAATAATATGCCATTTACTTTGAATATATATTATTTTAAAAAATTTCCACAGCGACGAACGAATAGGTGACGCCAATGCGAAGTTTCATCGACCATTTCTTTGTTTTCTATTTTATTTTCCGCATAATTATTTACATGTTTAATTTATAATCTCGTTTCATATAGAAATTATCATCCACCTGCCACGAATCCGACTCGAAAGAGTGCTCGTCCGCAAAGGGTTAACATTCGATTGTTTATTCATTAATATCGGAACAACGAATTAACATTGAAATGGTATAAAAAGATCCGTCAGCTTTTATAGTGTCAGCTTTGACATTTACGTGCTGCCCGATCTCGCGTAGAAAATGTGACCGAGTAAAAATAAGAAAAGAGAACAGCTCGTGCGTATTCGTAGGCGTAGACTCAGCATTTTAACTAATTAATAAAACATTAATTTATTAAGAAAAAAATTCTTGCCCGCAAGTATAAAAATTTTATTACTAGAGTGTGGCAAATATGTGTCATATTTTTCGGTCCGGATAAATGGGGTTTATTTCTTTCCAATTTATGCTTGAACCAGATAGAGAAGCTCTACTTCATCATCTTCTTATATCATTTCGTAAAATTGAAAAAACGTTCTAACGACAATGCAAACATCGAAGATTTCTACAATGTTTACCTACTTTCAAACAATTTTCCACCAGCAATTTTAACGTTCAGATTTTCCGGACGTAAGGAAGTTCAACTCTAAACAGCTCGAACAAGATACCGGAAGGTACTGGAAGGCCAAGAGGCAACAGTACAGAAAGAGGTAATGGCAAAAGTAACGACGCCATACGCTCGTTGCAATGACATTCGAGAGATACTCCTGGGGCTTGTTTCATAACTTTACGACTTACAGAGGAACTGGTAACGTGCCGTTACGGATTTACTCGGTTAGACCTCGCTGTTTCAGACTCTTCGTAATTTTCTGAAACCTTCGCCACGTTCCCTCATAATTGAAACAAATCCTTTGTATATTTATTCAGCCAATTGTTAGATGAGAAAAAACCATATTCACTCAAGTTCTAACACGATAAAAAAAAAAAAGGTTTGTTGGTTTGATTCATTTCTAGAAAACTAACGTTCAACTTCTCAACAGCGATGAGTAATTTTCCGTGTAACTGTGCACAGTGTACCTGCATTCCATTGCTATTTGGGTTCAAACTTTTAGAAACACGACGTGTGGGTAATATAAATGATCGATAGTGTGCGGTTCTGAACTTGAGTTAATTTATTGAACAAGTAATAGTAATATATTATCGGAACGTAAGAGAAAGCTACCTGCAGGAGTGTACGCAAAAACAGTTATACAATTGCGATTTGTCCCTCATTAATATCACGGTTTTGTCGTTTTATCCCATACAATACTATTTTTAATTGCCAACATTAAAACATATCAATAGTCCCTGAATCAACAATACTAATTGTTATGCTTCGGTTTTGTGATAAATAGTTAATACCTAAAACCCAAAACAGACTTCTATCTCATGTTCATTATTCGCCTATAATTATATGATACAGAATAGAACTTTTAATTACCAATACTCAATTTATAAATACTTCTACAATTAATAGTTGTTATCAGCTACGATCTAATGTTCTCTTATTGCACTTCAACTATTTTACTATGTATTAAATTTTAAACAA
>SMSQ01019823.1:1205-13723 GCA_019453375.1 Ctenoplectra terminalis | reverse complement strand
TTTTTTTTTTTTTTTTTTTTTTTTTTTTTTTTTTTTTTTTTTTTAAGAGAACACTAAGAGAAAAGAGAGATAATTTTACAAAAGTATTTCTGTTCCGTCAGAAAACCTAGCTTTTCTTTATTCCAGTTCAAAGCATTCTTTCGTTCCAAGAAAAATACGAAGCATTAAAGTGTACGAGAGAGAAATGAAAATATTTTAGAACACGATATTTTGGAAGGAACGTTAGAAAGAAACACGTTCTTCGTCCCCTCGGAACACGCGTGCATTTGTATAATCAAGAATGGGGACGAGAAGGGAAGAAAAATTTAATCTTAATTTGCTTACTAAACTCACCATCTTGTGTCACGAATAATAGCGCCTTATTTCCTCCAAGAGAAAGCTAATAAGATACGAATCGTGGATAAAATCAGTCTGTATAGCGACGAGATAGTGTGTAATGTTTCGAAAAAGAAAGCTTTTGTAATTTTTTGAAATATTTCTGCGGTGTGGCTGCTTTATCTGTCTCTCCTGGCGGAGCAAGAAATGTCGCTTGCACGCTGTTAGTTGAACTTCCTGGAGCCGTTATCTCTGGGTGGCTTCCCGAGGGAATCTACCGCAAACAAATACTCGTATCTTCGTTTGTGTCGACTTGAAGATTGGAAAAACGTGGCACACACGTTGCGAAAGACCGTTAGTTTGTTTTTTTCTGATCCCCTCCTTTTGGTCATGTAAACTGTGATTACACGAGACGTGTCCTTTTGAAATTACAGAAGCTTATCGTTTATGATATTTCAGCCCTCATCTGTCTCTCTTTTTCCCAGCTTAATTTTTCTGTTGGCGTCAAATTGGTACTGTGTTAAAAAATTAAAACAGTGGACTCTTTAATGCGAGTTTCTATTATGCGAATTTTTATAACGCGACGAAGATACTCCGACTATTGTTTTTTAATAACGCGATTCCTCGTACGATGCGCTGTATAACAAAATGAGAGAATTCTCTGCAATTTAAAAATTAAATTTAAATAAGAAACTTGTTAAATTATTTCTTTCGTTGAATTTGTATGAAATAAAGCAGTTTTGTTTACGTATGTTAGTGATTGCGAGCTCGTTACATGTTTATAATTATTTTTACCAATAAATAAGTACTGAAGATAGAAATTTGGAAATATTTATTATTTAACGTGTTTTTGTTGTTTACAGTCTTAACACTAGAACCACCAACGAACAAAGCATACTTGTTTCTACCGAAAAAAATCGTAATGAAAGGTACATAAAAAAATATGCAATGCAAGGGAAACAAAGCTTTGTCTACATTTTTAACAGAAAATCACGGAAAATTGCCTGCGAGATACCACAATTTATAAAATTTCTGTAAAAAATTAGGAATGGGTCATTTTGACCACTTTGGTAGTTCTAGTGTTAAATTACAATAGAATTATTTTATAAATTTATTGTGGCTAAATATACTTAATAAAATTAGTTTTAGAATTACTTTTGTAATAAAAGATATAAACACTGAATATTGAAAGATAATTCGAACTCATTAAATTTAAAGAGATTGAATAGTGAGCACGTTTACAAGTCTTGTACAGTCTCAGATCATAATCTAAGATTATGAACAACACAGACACATTACATAATAAATATTTGCGAATTTAATCTTCGGAAGCTATTTATCGATCAAAATAATTATAAATATGCAGTGAGCTCACAATTGTGTCCGACACTGTATGTAAAAAGATGTATTTTTCAGATGTTAAAAAATATGTTCTCAATTTGCAAAATGGTTGCATTAAAAATTGCACATTTCTCGCTTTTCGTGCGTTTATGAAACTATATGCAAAAATCACAGAAAATTTCTTTTATTTGCGGTGTAGATGTACAGTACTGTGCAAAAGTCTTAGATCATCTACATTATTGATCCTGTAACTGTAATTAAACATATTTTAGAGAAGCATTTCTTAACACTGTTAAATTCAAATTTTTCCATATTGCCTTTCTTGTGTTGGTCGTGCATAATTTTATCCGGTGAAAATATGTTTTAAAAATTCTTTAACAAGCAGAGCCTTGATTAAAATATTATGGAACGCGTATGCAAAGTATAAAGGAAACATACGAAGAAAGCCAGAAAGGAAAAAATCAGCTTCTTAAATTGTCGATAGTGAGTTTCTTAAAATTGTTTTAACAATTATCTAAAAAAAGAAAAAAAAAAACTGTCGTGTAGCGAAAGTAAAAAGAGAATACACAAAATATTGATCGTTTTAAATTAATCAATATTTCTCAATCTAATTAACACCTCGTGAATCTAATTCTTAAAAAACGAAAGAAAGAAATAACGTCAAAATAGAAATAATATTCGTTTCTAAGATAGCAAAATATTTTTTTTTGGCAGGTGGTCTAAGACTTTTGCACAGTATTGTACGTAGCTTACGGTACCATCTGAAGCATCCAGTACATTCAAATTACTTTTATCCCTTAACATTGTTCGAAAATTAATTTCAACCTAGAAAGCAGGCCATATTTGCTGCCTTCCCTTCCATTTGATAACTATTTCGAATTTACAATATATTATCCGAAATTAGATTCTGCGTAGGAGAATGAAATTAGGCACAAATTCATATTTTAATATAATTGTCAGTTTTAATCGATACGCAGCGGAATGAAATTATCGCTTCGGAATATGAAAATAGAAGCTGTATACTGCACACGAACAAAAATAAATGGTGCAATACCGTATTTTAGATGCTGAAATTCAACTTTAAATATCAAAAAATAACATAGTGCACTACTCGCGAACAAATAAAGCGTTATGAAAGACTTTAGAAACAACGAATTTGTTTATTTTTGCTGGTAGTGCACCCACGTTTCTATCGAGTATTGGAAAAAGTTGATGCGGTTTTTTGTCAGAAATAAATTCAAATTGAATTTCTTGTAGCATTTTATAGAAATAATATAACAATGATGGTATCGTTATAAGGTGTACGCTATTTGAATTTTTCATTCGATTCAATGTTCCGCGGTCTATCCAAAGTTAAAACTGGTAAACGATGCGTTCAAAATTTATGCATTCATACTTTATGAATTTAACTTTGGGAATACAGCAGCAACTGTAGGAAAACGCGTTTGTAATGTTTGCTGGCAACATTTTGTTGCTGGAAGGAAAATATACAAAAATGATTCGAGTCGATTCCAAACTCGTGAAAATTCAAAATAATGACGAGGTTAAAACAGCAGTTAATTCGTCTTTCGCGATCGAAGCTCAAGATTTTTCTACCAATGGAACGTATAAGTTTGAAGAAAATTTGATGATTGTTAAATAAAATTATATTTCAAGAAAGTACAGATTCCTTAAATTCTATACCATAAATCCGCACCAACTTTATCCGCTACCCAATATTATGAATTCCAATTACTATCAATTAACGACAAAAAGGTTGTAGTACTTAACAACAAGAATTGATCAGAGGACGAAATTAACACGTTAAGCGCCACGCCGCAGGGACCGATGCCGAAATTTTCGCTTAGGCATTGTTGGTTTCTCAGAGCTAACAGTATCGATTTGAAAAAATAATACCTTATAATTCATTAATGGGTTCTATTAAATCACATTAAACAAGGATACGACCTTCTTTTGCAGATCTCTACAATTTTCTTCTTAAATTCTTAACTATTTTCCGACCAACTGTTTTTCAATTAGTATCGCACCACACAGTCTAACGGAAGATCGACCAAAATCGACGTAACGTTTAACGTGTTAAGTACAGATTCCTTTTGTACCATAAATCCGCACCAACTTTTTCCACTGCCTAATAATATTCGGTCTTCAATACAATTGTGTGTTTAAGCGTGCAAACCAAGCTAACAATAAATAATAAAATAAGATTAATAAGTAACCAAAAATCAGACAAAACGCTAAACTCGAGAATTTGAGATAAAAAGTATACGAATTCTAAATTAGAAACAGCATTACATGGTTTAGATACGTGACTGATTCTGTGTTCGGATAATTGGTCCTTCGGATAACCGGTATTCGCATAATCGACATTTCCGATAAGCGACGTTCGGATAATTGACGTTCTACTGTACCTTAAACCATATTCCAACATTATTTACAAATTCGAGCACAAAGATGCCCGATTCTGTCTAATTTAATGGCCGCGTGCCTGGCGAATATTTACATTTAATTTTCTCAAAAATGAAACGTTATTTGGAAAATAATAGTTCATATCTTCGATTTATTTTTTCACGATGGATCAGCTTGTTTCTACAATCCGTTCAACGAGACGAGTCAGTAAACGTAAACAAAACTGTTCCGAGATATTCTCGTGTTCGATACTGTCGGTTGCAGCTACTGGTTGTTAAATATCGAGCTTGGAACCAACCTTCTGCGGTTCCTTGCCTAGGGCCCGTGTTTGCGAGACTAGGCGGAAAGCTCGACATTGATGACGAATAACATGATTTCGCGTCTTTACAAATTCTTTTAATGGTAAATTGTAACAGTTAATTTTCTTGATATTTTAAACGACTAATGAGGAAAATGACATCATATCAAGAAACAATATTTCCGGGGGCGGGTTTAGGTTGGTTGAGGCTGCAAAATTGGGACCTTCCTAAATATTAAATCTAAAAATAAAAAAAAATTAAATATTGAATTATGAGTTTTGTTTAATTAAATATAATACATAGGAATTGTAATATTCCAAATTCAAATCCAGAAGAATTCATACATTATGTTTCCCTAACTTTCCACTATACAAAAAAAAGAAAAACTTAAATATTGAATTATATTTCATTAAATAAAATTCGTAATACATAGGAATTATAATATTTCAAATTCAAATACAGAAGAATTTATAAATGATTGAATATTATGAAACTAAATTATGTTTCCCTAACTTTCCACTATACAAAAAAAAAGAAAAACTTAAATATTGAATTATGAATTTTATTTAATTAAATACAATACATAGGAATTATAATATTCTAAATTCAAATCCAGAAGAATTCATAAATTATGTTTCCCTAACTTTCCACTATACAAAAAAAAGAAAAACTTAAATATTGAATTATATTTAATTAAATAAAATTCATAATACATAGGAATTATAATATTTCAAATTCAAATACAGAAGAATTCATAAATGATTGAATATTATGAAACTAAATTATGTTTTCCTAACTTTCCACTACACAAAACAAAAAGAAACACTTAAATAGTGAATTATGAATTCTATTTAATCAAATATAATACATAGGAATTATAATATTCCAAATTCAAATCCATAAGAATTCATAAATGATTGAATGTTATGAAACTAAATTATGTTTCCATAACTTTCCACTGTACAAAAAATATATATGAAAAATTTCAAAGCCTCCTTAAATACTAGGCTCCATACGTCTCTCCTTAAATCCGCCTTTGAATATTTCTTACATTCAATCAAATTTAAATAGACCTTTGATAATTATGCGCGGACTTCACCTAAGCGTCTCACCAAAAATTACCAATTACAAAATATTAATCTATCCCAAATGTGTCTACCGTGATAATAAAAAAAACCTTGTACACAGCCTGTGCAAAAATTATTTTTCACAGCTTTTGAAGGAGGCAGTGAACAAATTATTGTTGAAAAAAAAAGAAGCTAGCTTCTTATTCCCTAGTACGCAAGGATCAAAATACTCTGAGCCGACCCTACATCGAAAACGTGAGATCGTTTAACCCATTCGCTGCCAAGGACGAGTATACTCGTCTTTGGCAGGGTGTCATGCATTGTCAAGACGAGTATACTCGTCCTACTTTAAATATGTTATAACATGCAGGCTTTTGAATTAGCAAATTTTTCGTGGCCACAAACATAAATATAGAAATGTAAAAAACTTGAAAAAATACAAATAAAATTTTTTACAAAAATTATACTTTATTTCTTATTTAAAGAGAATGATCTTTTACAAATTTAAATTAAGCAAAAATCAACTTCATCGTGTATTAGTAACAAAATTTTATAGCAACAAAATCACTTATAATACTTTATCTCCATGATGCTTCATCATATGCTTGCAAATGATTATGTATGATAATATATGTGCTCTTACCAAGAAATAACAGAGCTTCGGTAAACAATAATACTCAAAATATAAATGGCAATGGGAATGACTTCGTATAATTTAGTCTTGTCAGCGAATAGGTTAACATTTACCGTCTTTAACTGACTTCAGTCGCACCGCGACTTTTGGAAACACCCTGTACATCTTCCCGTGAGAACAATAAGATATCGAAGACATCTTCCAGCAAGTATCTCCGAAAGGGATTCATTACTTCCAATCAAATGGTTGTACGGAGTTGTATCGTCGTGTACCGATCTCCGATTGCGTCAGCGTTTATTTCTCATCGTGTACATCGCGTCCCGTATATACTAATTACAAGAATCCCCACCGCGTGTGATCCTGTAGCGAAATGCAAACGAGATGCACGCAATAATTGAATCTCGTGTAACGTACGCGTGTAACGTCGCCGTGTGTGTTGCGACACGTATAATAGTTAGCTCATGAGTCGAGGGGTTTCTTTCTCTTTGCGACCGCTCGTTTTTCCATGGTTCTCCGGGTCACGCTATTACATCGGCAAAGCCGATCATTTTCGAGTGGGATAATAACACAGGAAAGGGAACACTGGGACCCGCGGAAACAACCGGACCGATTTACCGAACGTGAGCAATACTGTGGTTCGTGCTTCGAGGATGATCGCTTCGGCTGACTGCATTATGATTTTTACAACTTGTCGTAGGCTTCAGAGTTTCACGAGAGAGTTATGTAGATGAATTACGGTCGGCCCTTAATTTTTTGCGGCACAGGATTTCAGGTAATAAAATAGACCCAGGTTGGACAGAAATTTGATTGCGTTTTAAATGAAACAAAATTGGTATATTTTTACTAATAAAGGAATCACATAATGTAAAAACATAAAAAAATAATAATAATTTAATTGAATTTGTTGTTATAGGGTGGGTATATAATAAATATACACCGCGGTGGGTAACTATAACACCGCCTAAATTTTTAACTGTTCCAGAATTTAGATTGAAAATACAGGAAAATTAATTGTAGAAATTGAAAAAGTATGAGAAAAATGAACTGTAGACTAAATCACATTTAAATTGCCCTCTTATACGAAACAATATAATAGAAAATGTGATTTTCAACTGTTGCGTAACTATAGCACCGGCGTTGTTATTTACTAATTTTGAAATGCAATAATGGAAATAAGTAACGAAATAAGTAGAGATATATTTCGGAAACTTATTGATAGCGTTCCAGACGGAATTTTCGAGCTAATTACAAAAATAATATTCTGAATAATAACTGCGATCATATGTGTCTTATGTATAAACACAGTAACCTAATGTAACCGCTATAAGTTATTTCACACACTCTAATGCAACGTTGGCAAGCTTGCTCATAATTCCTTGCGAAGAATTGATAGTAAATACTTTAAATAAAGAAAAAAAAAAAAAATTTATTTTTATCTGTAATCACTTATATTTAGAGGGCGAAAACAACGCTCAAAGTTAGGAATGAAACATATTTTCTTTAACCCTTTGCACTCCGCTGGCACTGCTATGGCGACGTGCACAATTTTTTTCAGAGATTGTCTTTTTAATTCAGTTTTACATTTTCGTCGATTCAAATGCTTCTTTTATTTTGAAATAAAAGTAAATTAACCAAATACACAAGAGATGGTAAAAATTTCTAATTTTCTGTTTCTCTTTCCAAAAGAACACTTCAAGTTATCACAATAGTCCTTTGAAACTTAAAAAAAGTTTACGAGTGCAAAGGGTTAATATTTCAGAAATTATTCACTTCAGACAAAAAATTGTTTAAATAAAGATTGTGTAATTTTTAATGAAAGATTTAACTGTATAGATTTAATAAAAGGGTAAAATATTTTTCAATTCCAACTTTGAGGGCTGCTTTCAACCTTTAAATATAGATGATCGCGGATAAAAAAATATATATTCAAATATGATGAATATTAAAATCGGAGTGCTACGTTTAAGCGACGTTCCTTGTTTGTGTGTTCGTCTTATTGGTTTAGTAACAGCTGTGATCTATTTTGGAAGAAATACGAAACGGTTTCAATTCCATTTAATATCTTTCGTTCGAGCAGTTGCAAATTATATTCCTTCGTGATATTAAAATTTAATGATTTCTTTTAACTCTCCAATCACGGATGTATACTCTTGTCCGTAAGTCACCGAACAATTATAAATTTTGAATAAAAATTTGATTGAAATAAACGTTCGGTAAGATTCTAAGCAGATTGTGTAATTTAAACTTCTATATAACGTGAAAAATTATAACTATTAGGCACAGGAAAAAGTTCGTGCGGTTTTTGCCAGAGATAAACTGAAATGTAATTTCTTGTAGTATTTTGCAGAAATGATACACTGCGGTGCATAACTATAGCACCGCCTAAATCTTTAGCTGTTTTAGACTTTAGATTAAAAGTGTAAAAGAATTAATTGTAGAAATTGAAAAAGTATGAGAAAAATGAACTGTAGACTAAATCACATTTAAATTGCCCTCTTATACGAAACAATATAATAGAAAATGTGATTTTCAACTGTTGCGTAACTATAGCACCGGCGTTGTTATTTACTAATTTTGAAATGCAATAATAAAAATAAGTAACGAAATAAGTAGAGATATATTTCGGAAACTTATTTATAGCGTTCCAGACAGAATTTTCGAGCTAATTACAAAAAAAGGTGGTCCTACGAGATATTAAAATTGTTTATCATTGATTTTTTGATGCGGTGCTATTGTTACGCAACAGTGAAAATTCAGACTTTTCATTGTATCATATTGTACAAAAGGAGAATTTAAATAAAAATTAATTTAAAGTTGATTATTTTTCATACACTTTCAATTTTAACAATTAATTTTTTTGTATTTTCGATCTAAATTCTGGAACGGTTAAAAATTTAGGCGATGTTATAGTTACGCACCGCAGTGTATAACAATGATGGTGTCGTTAGGAGATTTTGTTCATTTAATTCGCGTACACTATTTCAATTCTTCGTTTGTTTCAATGTTCCGTTATCTATCCAAAGTTAAAAACGGTAAGCGAAATGTTAAAAATTCATGCTTTCGTATTTCATGAATTTAATTTTGGGAACGCAGCAAGAAATGTAGTAGAACGCATTTGTACTGTTTGCAGAGATCTTTCTGTTATTAAAAAGAGAGCATAACAAACTGGTTCGAGTTTATTCCGAGCTTGAAAAAATTTAAAACGATAACGAGATCAGAACTGCGGTTAATTTATTTTTGGCAATTAACCCTTTCGCTACGAAGAGCGTACATATACGTCTTTAAAAATTAAGCAATTATCTGATATAAGCGTGAATTATTTTTGTACCATAGAATTATTTATGTTTTCATTTACATATGCCATAATTCGTTAACCCATTCGCTGCCAGGCCTAAATTATATGAAGTCGTTCCCATTGCCATTTATATTTTGAGTGTTATCGTTTACCAAAGCTCTGTTATTTCTTGGTAAGAGCACATATATTATCATACATAATCATTTGCAAGCATATGATGACACATCATGAAGATAAAGTATTANGTAGTATTTTTTCAACTTTTTTATATTTCTATATTTATGTTTGTGGCCACAAAAAATTTGCTAATTCGACAAAAAATTCAAAAGCCTGTATGTTATAACATATTTAAAGTAGGACGAGTATACTCGTCTTAGCACTGTATGACACCTTGCCAAACACGAGTATACTCGTCCTTGGCAGCGAATGGGTTAAACGATATACTTAAATTTTGCTATATATATATTTTTTTTATATCAACAAAAACCGTATCGATTAGTATACCAAGAGCTCTTTCAATTCTGAGAACATCGTAGCGAAAGGGTTAAAATTCAAGCATTCTAAACTAAAAAACGTTGGAGAATAGCTACAGAAATTAATAATGATTGCTTTATTAAATAAAATTACAAAGTTCGAACTCCTTTTTGTAGCATAAATCCGTAAGAACTTTTTCCGACATCTAATATATTACAAACGTTTCTACAGTCTAAATTTGTTAAGTGTCCAATGACTTATGGACGGGACTGTATGTCTTATTTTTCTATATAAAATTGGGAGCTAACTTTATTCGTTGTTTAGATTTGTTATAAGAATGGTAATAACAGGATATGAAAACAGAAACAGAGAATTATGAAAAAAGTAAAAATTTCGGAACTCTGGAAGCTTTTAATTTCCTCAATCTATTTATTTCTGCATACAGTGACGGCAAAAACTATTATATTTATATATACCCATATTTTTCAACGAGACATTTTTCACATTTACTTTCTGCAACACTAAATATTTGTACAAAAGTTTTATTAAATTGTAGAAAATTGAACACGGTTTAAACTAATCGGTAAATGTAAAAATAAAAACAATGGTATGCAAATATTTTTTTTAGCCGCTGTATGTATCTTAGATTTTGTCATAACTTATTCACGAACGTATGTCGGATTTTCTTAATAAATAACAGTAACCTCGTGTCATTTTTTCACTTTACCAATTTACAAAATGTGATGTAATACCATGAAACGATTAATATTCATTCTTAGAGCAAGTTCTTTTGATGTTTCACGCGAATTATTTTCCATCGGTGCTTTCAATGCATCGTTATCCAGTGACGCTTCGGGTCTACCACGTAACTCATTTTGTAAAGAAATTTCTAGAACAAAATTTTGCGAATTAACGCTAAACTTTTCTCTTGTTCACAATATTCTGTCCAAACGCTGTCCAAAAGTGATTTTTGTAGCATTATCGTCAAGTTTGTGTTCGTATAAATAAATTATACTAATATCGACAAAATTTATACTTGGAATAAATCTTTAACACTAGGTTTACGGACATCGATCGGTTCATTTTGATGGGTACATTGAGATACAAATTTTTGATAATATCGTTAGTTCGGTTTACTTCGAATTAATAGATTTCTATTAACACAGATTTATTCAGTACACTTTTCGTATGTAAATTCTGTTTTGAGTTTACACTTTCCGCACGCATGATTGTTGAATTTAAGCACGAAATCTGAACCGAGTCAAATTGACGCGTTCCGTAAATCTAGTGTTAAAAAGTGGTTAAAATGTATAATTTAGGAAAAAAGTGTTTCGAACATAAAATGACTCTGATAATAGATAACCGAACTGCATAAAAGGTTATCTCGTAAACAATGATACGGTGGAAACAGGAATACAAATATTTACATGTAATCAAAATCCGGCGTTTCGTATGCACCAACCTAATAGTAAAATTTAGAGAACGGAGAAATGTCTCCCAATGTGATTCAGGATAATCTGAGACAAATAAGGTAGTAGGTGTATCAATTGGAAAAATTTTTCTGCACGATTTATAATTACTTCGACGTATTCCAGAAATTATTTTATCTTCAAGTTTGATCATACCGAAAATACTATTTCCTGAAAAAACTCAGGGGCAGTTCAACCGGTACGCTGCACAGATTGGTAAAATTAAAAAGTTTACGCTGCTGTAACAGCTTCTCTATAATGTGCTTGTCCAAAGTAGTGAAGTTTTTGGAAAATTTTCACCTGGGAGAGTTTATAAGTTAGAACTTGTTTCGAGTGTACATTACTTAACACGTTCCCACGTACAGCTTAGATTTTTCGAAAACTATACCAAAAATTTCATTCACGTAGAAAGAATATTAGCGATTACAAAGATCTCGTATCTATTTGTTATAATAATATACAAACACGATTTCGATACTAAAATTTTTTTTTTCCAAATTTAACGTCGTTGGCGACTCTTTTGATCGGAGTTAAATTTTTATATATAATCTGGTGTCTCTTAGTTTAACACGTTGACTGCCACGCGCGTTTACAGTAAAATCTGCTTCAGGCCTCGCGTACCGCTGTACGAAGCGTATTCTTCGTTATATTAATTAATTTAGTTTACTTATTATATAATTAACTTACTTTAATTATACACTGCGGTGCGTAACTATAACACCGGCTAAATTTTTAACTGTTCCAGAATTTAGATTGAAAATACAGAAAAATGAATTGTAAAAATTGAAAGTGTATGAAAAATAATCAACTTTAAATTAATTTTTATTTAAATTCTCCTTTCGTACAATATGATACAATCAAAAGTCTGAATTTTCACTGTTGCGTAACAATAGCACCGCATCAGTAAAATCAATGATAAACAATTTTAATATCTCGTAGGACCACCTTTTTTTGTAATTAGCTCGAAAATTCTGTCTGGAACGCTATCGATAAGTTTCCGAAATATATCTCTACTTATTTCGTTACTTATTTCTATTATTGCATTTCTAAATTAGTAAATAACAACGCCGGTGCTATAGTTACGCAACAGTTGAAAATCACATTTTCTATTATATTGTTTCGTATAAGAGGGCAATTTAAATGTGATTTAGTCTACAGTTCATTTTTCTCATACTTTTTCAATTTCTACAATTAATTCTTTTACACTTTTAATCTAAA
>SMSQ01019820.1:0-18804 GCA_019453375.1 Ctenoplectra terminalis | reverse complement strand
GTCACCTAACTCGTACGTTGTTAATTTTTTTTAATACATATAAGATGGATCTAACGACCAATATATGATATAAATAGGAAATGAGAATTATAAACAAAAAAAATCATAAATTGGATCTGTTCGGATCTAACGAATAATATATGATATAAATAGGAAATGAGAAATGTAAGCAAAAAAATCATAAATCAGATCTTGTTGGGATCTAACGACAAATATATATGATATAAATAGGAAATGAGAAATGTAAGCAAAAAAATCACAAATTAGATTTTACTGCGATGTAGCGACTAATATATGATATAAATAGGAAATGAGAAATATAAACAAAGGAATGATGAGTTACATCTTGTTTCGTGCCTGTTGCAAACATCAAAAAAAGAAATTAGGTACGATTGATGCGAGCTTTGATCATGAGGCTAATAATAACATAACAAAATTTTATTCTACATTATTGTTTTTATAATAGTGTGTTTGTTATAGAGAATTTTACACTTACTTTATGTTCGTGTGATAATTATTAAATGAACGGATACTTTTATAAAATTTATCGTGTTTTCTAAATGTATCAATTGTTATACAATTTTTTAGGTTGTACTACTGCTATTAAGTACTGTTTTATTTTAAATTCAGAATGCCATCAAAAAAATAAAGGAATTATTTATAAAATATTTGTTTACGAATTATTATTATATAAAGTTCCTTCGATTTTTTATTAATATTATATATATTAATAAACGATTTCTTTTCTTAAAAATCTTTTTTATTATTTCTAGTCGACAATTTTCTATTTTTAAAGAAAATACAGATACGATTTTGGGAATTGGTTACTTAAACCGTACCTTTTACATCGTGTTATAAAAAACCTTATAAAACACTAATTTCTTCTTGGAGAAAGGTTGGATACGTAATAGTAGGTGTCTTAAATGTCAAGCTTCAAATTTCAATATTAACTTGAATACAAGTTAGCATTAAATAGGAAGTATAACATCAAAGTTGTACGATTTTAATAATTCTTTGTTATTTGTGATTTTGTTCGTGAAAATTGTAAAAAAAGAATCAATTATATCTTACGATTCTTCGGAGAATCATTGTGTTTTGGATACATTTTTCAAATTTTTAATAATTCTTGTATATTGTTCCATTTCTAAAAGCGTTAGATTTGATTCTTTCTTTTTCTACTTTTTTTTTTTGTTTGTCGTTTCGTGGTTAGTAAGCATTTGCGAGCCGAATTTCTCTCGATTTCGTTGCTTCGCCAGTGAATTATAAATAAATTTAACGCGCCCAGATATAAGCTTCGAAATGGTTCTATCACGAACGAGCTGGCCATTTTGGCGATTGGAAATTTTATTTTTAATTTATAGTTTCAATTTGAATTCCCTTTTGCCTGTGCCTGTGCCTGTTTCAGTATTGATTTTCTACGCTTAATATTTTTTACCATGCTGCTTTGTAACAATATTCTGCACATAATATCCATAGAATATGACAATTTTTACAGCTGTACATCTTAGAAACAGTATAAACCCTTATCATTTTCTGACTTTTTTCTTTCATTAAAAAAAAAAAAAACTACAGATAAATTTATTTATATCACCGTTTATAAGTAAACTGTGGACATTTATGCAAATAAAATATTTTAAAATGTGCAACAAATATGCAAGAAATATGTAAGTAAATACAGTCCTTGGACATCGAATTAGGACCACGTACGAAAATTACACTTTTATGTCTATAATGTTATGTCATGTATGGAAAACTGTCTTTGATTATTCAGATTATTACTAAATACGTTGATAACAATGTACATAGCAATTGATTTATCACTATTGTGATAATAATCAAACTGTGTGGGTGATGAGCGATTCCAAAACCAAAAACATCCCTTTGCTCCCATGGAGAGGCAATTCTGCCGACTTGAATGCCATAGAAAATGTCTGGAGCCTACTCAAAGAACTAGTTTACAACTCTGTAAGCACCATATTATCTGAATTGAAAACAAAAATTATAGATATTTGGAAAAATAATGAAGATATAAAGCGTATGATCGAGCAATGAATACGGAGCACGCTGGAAAGGATACAAGCTGTCATCGAAGCAAAGGGTAGAAATACAAAATATTAACATGTGTTAAGAATGTTATGTACGGTAGTAATGTATCATGTTAGTAGTTAATAAATTATATCATTACTATTTGAACAGGCCATTTAGTTTCACCGGAAACGTGAAAAAAGCTGAAAATTTGTAGCGATCCTAATTCGATGGCCAGGGACTGTATGTACAAAATATGCTGTATGTGAATTATCAATGAAAATGAATTAACCGTCTATAGCCCAAATTTTTCCTACTTATCAGAGGAAAAATTACGATTGATTATAGTTTTTCGCTTTGATTCGAAAATTCTTAAAGTAATAATTGCTATAGATGAATCGTGGTATCACTGCAGTAATACAGTAATCAAATTTAATAGTACTGTGATGACTAAATGAAATAAATTTTTTTTAAATACAGATACATCAATTTGTAACTTTTAAGTCACACGGTACCATAGAGGGTTAATGAAGATCAAATTGCGTGAATATACAGGGTGAGTCTGTTAACGTGACGACCTCAAATAACTTTTGAGGTATTCGTTTTACGAAAAAATGTTTTATACAAAAGTTGCATGGTACCTTGGGGGACATACGGTGGTCTTATCTATTTTGTATTTCCTAATTTGTTTATCGAGATATTAGGGTCACCTTCAGTTTTTTAAATGGAACGTGTAATTTTTTTTCCGGATTCTGGTAGACCATCAAATTCTGCGTAAAAAAGTATTATACAACTTGGTATACAATAGGACTCACCCTGTATATGAGTATTAATAACTTATATGTTAAATATGTAATAAAATATGAATGTATCGTGCAATATATTGTAAGGATGGTCGAAAGCGGGGATAGGGCAAAATATGGCAAAACACAAAAGTCTCAAAAAGATTATTTTATTCTAAACCGTCTCCTAACGCGGGCTTAGCTAGACTCCCTTTGTCTCTCCTCTTCGTACGTTTTCGGAAACCCCGGGCCCCACCACTCGAGCGGGCCATGTGCATTTCTGCCTAGCCGATTTCCCAGTCACTTGGTGACCAGGCATCTCACTCAGGCAGTGTCATAAATTAACCCTCATGCAGGGCCTTGGTGCCGTAGGCGCTCTTACGCCTTACAATATGTATAATAAAAAATATATTTTGTCTTCCAATCACAAAATAAATTTGTGTCTAGATCCTATTTCTTTACTTATTTTTCATAAAGACATGCATTTGCATAAACATCCATAGTCTATTTATAGGTATTTGGACTCTTTGATTAATTTACCATTGTAATTACAGTGACGAATCACCTTCTTGTGGAAGCAACAGATTACAAATTAAAATTATTTATTAAAAGACTGACCACTAACGTATTACAATTAAATATTCAGTACGAGATTGTACACACCAGATTTAGGTATTTCTATTTGAATTAATCGTGATACTTTTTTTATCAATTTAGAACAATTTTTTTTATTTGATCTATACTTTAAAAATTAAAACATTTTTAAATTGTTCATTTTAAGTCGTATCAACCACTAAGTTGGGTTATTAGTGTTTCAGTCTGTAGAAAAAATGTTTTTGGAGAATTAAAGTTTACGAAGAAGCTTAGTATTTTCTAGAAATTTCAGTAGTTGCTGTATCTTGTTTTTGTTAGTGTTCTTCCGCGTACAGTGGTCAATATCACAGTTCTTCCGTTCGGTTGAGAGTATAGTGCAGGAGAGAATGAGGTGATCGATGATTAATGTACTATTGCGTCTCAGCTTAGGATATCTGTCTTATTCAGAAGATACGAGTGGGTCAATTTGGTGTTGTCGATTCTGATACGGGATATTGCAAATGTTTTCGAAGAAGTTGTTACTTTTAAAATTGTAGAACCTCAAGATAAAATACTTTTCAAACAACAAAACAGTTCGATAAGGTTTGGCGCCTAAAACGCGAATTTTGTTATTTTATTGGTTTCATAAATAAATTTTGTCACATCATGACATTCTATGTATACACTACCGTTCATAAGTATTTGACCACTTGGTGAAATTGGATAAAAAAATTTATAGCAAAGTTTTAATGTAAATACCGTTAACTAGAATGAATATAAATTTATACGATTGACATAGAAACATGATCTTTTTGTGAGCGTAAATGAAAAATACTGTGGTAAAAATTACGTTGAAACGTCTTATTTGAAATATATTTTGCACATTACAGATCAACTCAAAGTGGTCAAATACTTATGGACGGTAGTGTACCTGTAATAATCACAAAATGCAAAATCATCGACATTTCTTTTAGTTGTAATTTTGTAATTAAATTATATCCTGTAAAAAATATAAAAATGTATCGGTTGATCCTAATTCTTTCTATTCTAATTATTCCTAAAAAGATAATACAAGCTGTTTAAAAAAAGTATCCATAGAAACATGTTTGATTGTTCGGAAATCTGGTCGCCAATTTTGAACATGTTTGTACAGAATATTTTATTGAGTATTGTTTGCACCATTTGTTGTTTTCCTAACTTTTTGTCGTTTGTTGGGTGATTTTAAGATCCCTTTTACGAAAAACATTTCATTTTCTTCGACAATGAACTGCTCTAAATAATATTTGCAGTCCTGAGGTTTATTCAGTTTCTTGTCGTTAAAAACGGTTTGTGAAACAGGAATAAACGACAGCGAGGCAGTGCAATGTCCTGTGCACAAACAATAAGGTGAATGAGATATAATAGAACAGATTCTTCATCGATATATGATGTTCAGAGTTATTTTGTTATCCAATAACATCTTTCCTATTCACCAATTTTGGAAACTCTTTAATTGTCGCATTTTATTTCACATTTTTATTTCGTATTTATTTCACAATTGTCACATTTATTCGATTTATCTATTGTTTAATTTACTGTTTATTTCATTTATGCACATGATTTATTGTATTGTTTAACCCTTACCCATTCTCTGTGTCAAAAAGTGCATATTGCGATAAATATAAGAGGTCAGTACGTTTTGCACATCGCTTTATTATTTGTGAAGGATTCGAACAATTTTATGCCTGAATGTACAAACATTTCTTTATTTTTATTTTCAATAGAGGAACTTGAAGATCCAATTAATTATCCCTCCGTTATATTGATTTTTACTATTATGTCAATTCTACACGAATGGACAAATTAAGTTTGAAAAACGAGGGTCGGGTGACTGTTAACAAAAGCTCATAATAAATGATCCTCTTTTAATTCCACCAAATGCAGAACAGAACTTGACACCAACACCTGTCAATAACATTACGAACTTTCCCAACAACTCTGTACTTGGAAAAAAAATCAGCGGAAACCAGATGACCTCGAACCTAACCTAAACCAGGTCAAACTGGGCGAGGGGCTGCGAAAGATAAATGAAATGCTCAAAAATGCATCGCACCATCCACATACACCTGTTCTTGTTCGGTGTTCTCATAAAACTCCGTGGGATCGTCCGCTATAAATCCGCAAGGAGAAGCTTCCACGTCGATGTCGGCGTACTCAATTTCATTCCTCTCCCGCCGTTCACCATCCTCGACGTTCCGCCGCGGCAGATACGTTTGGCGAAGGGTGCACAGCTCGTGTAAAAGATAAGTACTAAATTTCCTTGAAACACCGTCTTCTAACGTCGCTCCGCGAGAGTTTCATTCAATTTACCAAGTTTGACATCTGCTTTTGTGGCGATGCGCCGCGTAGAAACGGAAGCGTGAAGCAGAGACGAAAGCGGGGCAGAGTGAAAGAAGGACAGAGAGAAGCGTCGCTTTGTGAACGTACAACGACGAATTTTTCACCGGTAAAAGATTTAATTTTACAACGATAATCCGTGTGATCCGCCCGGACGCTCTCTGATATTTCAACCTTCATATATTCGACTAATTTCAATGCTGAAATTCAACGTTCAATAATCTTTCAAACAATCCCGCCCTTTGTCCGACCGTACAGAGTACAGAGAATTTTATTGCACTTATATTTCGATGCAATTTGAACGGGTGCACGGTCTGGTTTTTGATTTTGCCGCTCGTGCTGGACTCACCTGACGTTCTGGATTTTAATAATGGAATCTTGCAGTGTACAATTGAATCGGAACGAACCTCTCCTGATTTCGTTTATTGAACTATTTATTGAACTATTTATTGAACTGCTTATTTAGCGGTAAAGAGTCGAGATATTAATGGCGAACAGAAAGTTGAAATTTCCTGACTTTTCAATTAAAAAATTTTAATCAATTTGGACTAGTGTATTAATTAGTTCTTATTTTATATTTTTGATTTGCACGAATTAAAATTATTCTACTATTTCGGATATTGTTTATAAATAGTGAATATTAATTTATAATTAACGTAACATATTTAGAGCATGGTTTCAAGTAAAGGAATAATCATAAAAGTTATTGGATTCTCGAGTAATTTCAAAAATATATTTGTTAAAGAAATAAACTTAATGCATTTTATATTATATGATCTTTATCAATAAAAATATTGTTTCCTGTTGGAAATGCTTCTTGTTTTTTGAGAAAGTTCTTCATTTATTTACTGGGACATTTTTCTACTTTAATTTTATTGTTTTGATTGTGTATCGATATGATATTAAAACATAGTTACAGTAGCTACGAGTAAAATAAACAAGTTTATTAAATAAATACTAGAAAAATCGTTTGCTTAACTCTGTGTAACGTCGTATGATTTAAGAATCAAATTTCCACATATGTATGTTTTATAAGTCAGATCCTGTTTGCTTAGCAGAATACTATTATGTACATATTTTATATTTTTATAATTTATGTATCATTATACCATTGCATTGCCACTAAACAATCTATTCCTATCAAGTAATATCTATTTCTTTCATCGGAGTAAGGAACTGTAATCAACCGTATTTTTTCTCTATAAGCAAAAAACGATTCGCTCCTGTAAGGTTTGAAGATATTCATCCAAGAAGCGCTTAACACACTGACGACGGGACCTTGTTTTTGTAAAACTAATTAGAGAATAAAGTAACGACCGAATAAATTCTTGCTTACATACTTTCGAAAATAAATTATATTTTAAGCGCAGTTCTTAGTTTAACGTTTTAACTGGACGCATGACTTTTTAAAAGTAACCTCTCATACATCGTCGTTTCCTATGTTCACCTTCTCAACATCCGAGATACAAAGCACGAGAAATTTCGTCATCCGTCCTTAATGCGTTAACAGGTTAAACCCAAACACATGCAGGATCATTTACTATAAAAAAAAGGAAAAAAAAAAGAAAAAAACACAAATCTTCACCATCTCCACTCTCTGTCTGAACTCTAGTTTGAGCTTGATCCACGCGGCTCGCGCTCCGCAGAGGCGAGCGCCGAGTTTCACCGGAATAATTCGAACATAAATAGCGCGTCAAGTAGCGGGCGCGGAATCACGCGATTCCAAAGGAACAAGGAAGGAAGTCAGGGAGTCGTTCTCAACCCCTATCACGAAGCATTTAATCCGTAACTTTGGCGCTCGGTGTTCCCTCGGGGAAAGCGTTCTCTTTGGTTTTCCGCGCGCAACAATAAGTTTTCCCTCGATGCAGGCCTGTCAACGACGCACAATTGGCGGCACCGGGGATTGGGGGTGGACGGGTGAGCCCCGCTGCCTCCTTCCCTGCACCCAGTCCCCTGTGCTGTCCTCGTCCGACCACCCCTGCCCCTCTCTTCGGCTGGATCTCATCCCATTCTCTGTATGCCGTGATTGCACGGCCCGGGGGCGATATTGGGGTGCGTATGGATCGACACAAGGGGATGCGCCTGTTCACCCTGCGTCTCCCTCGCTCGCTTTCAGTCTCCTGTTCGCTAGCTACCTCTCTCCGTGTGTGTCTCTCTGTCTGGTACACAAGCACATCCGGTGCGTCTATGCCTTCGTCCTTCTCCTATATAGTTGAACCATTACACTGGCCCTACACCGGCGTCCTCTCCCCGTGCACTATTCGGTCCGCTCGTTCCTTCTACGCGATGGAGACCGGAGAAACGCTTTATGGACGAGGGTGACCCGAGAAACTTCGTGAAACCGCCACGGAGGAATTACTGATATTGGGCTACGGCGTATCGCCGCGGATATCTTGCTTCTTCGGTCTTTGCGACCCAACTGCTGGTTCACCTGGTTTCAGGGATGATTAAAAGATAGTTCCACTGATAGATCGTTTGTTTTCCAAGCCACCAGATCCACTATGCATTGTGGATCTTATTAGGGCAAGTCCGGGATAGTTGGACCACTTTTTGGAAAGAAGCCATTGCATCGCTGGTTCTTTACATTTTTGTTGTTTTGGACAAATTAAAGCAGCGCGTAAGTAATTTAGAATATATAGAAATTATACTTCGCAACGTATAAAATATTTATTCTGCTTTTTCGTCAAGAAATACCAACATTGCAAGTGGACGGTATCACCCGCATGCTCGGGTTAGAGCGCCCACCCGTTACAAATACCAAAAAATGTACCTTATGCAAAATATAGAAGAGAAAATTAGTCGATGCGTTGCCTTTTCCTAAATTTTTCACATAAATCATAAATGTTTCCATACTTAAGGTATCTATCATGAAACTAACGTCCTTACACATTTAATCTAATCCTCGTTTGTAGAACTGTCGAAATAGTTTTTTTTTTTAGTTTTACTTTCTAGTATACACAAAAGTTTAAATGTAATTTATCATATATATACGGTTTTGCGACAATTGTCAATACGAGAATAATAATAAGCCGATTTATTTGTTTTATTTTAAGATATTAATACTGGCCGGTTTCTCCCGGTGGTCGAACTATCCCGGACTTGCCCAATAGATTTGAGACTTTTTTGTGTTTTTTAACCATTTGCACTAAAATGACTCCTGTGCGACTTTGTCTGTGTGTTATTAATTTTTCAGCTACTTGACTGATTTAGGGCCAAATTTTGCTCTCTAGGAATTGGTGGAAAAAATTGACTTCTATAAAATCTGAACACCTCACCCGCTCCACCTATATTTCTTTTCTTCGAGGCTATGATTATTTGATTTCAGTTTAACACGTTCCGTATCGCATGGAATATATACGCCGTTCAAGCTATTTGGAATTTTCGTTATAAAATGAATCATTTTTTTAAAATTTGTTGCAAAGTCGTGTAACGACATTTCAATATCACGTATACCGTGTTAATTGCATAGTGGGGCGTATATGCCCAACGCGGCCTGAACGGAACGTGTTAATATGTTATTATACAGGTAAGCACTGCTTTCTGAAAACAGATATAGATAGATATAGACAGATATCTACTATGTATGATAGAGACTACATGTATGTAGTCAACATGCTACTACATTTTATATATGTATTATATATGAAAAAGATGCTCCAGGGAAGGAAATTTGGCTCAAATCAAGAAGTGTTTGCCGAAACTGAGTGGAATTTCTAAAAAAAAAATTTTTCTTAGTTAAATCGGAAATTTATTGAGTGATGTGTTAGATACCATATAAAAAGCTTTTTTTCGAAAAATTACTTAAAATTAGCCGTATCTGTACCACAAAATTTTAGCAGGTGTACATGGTTAAATGTCGGTAAGTATACATGTATGAATGGCATTATCTTGGAGTTTTCATTTATTTGTTAATAAGTAAAAAAAAAGTGAAGAGAGCAGGTTTTTTTGCAGTTTCTTGAAATTTAGGAATTCTACAAGGTTTCTTTTTATCTGTCCTATATAAATGAAGTTTCGGAATGATAAAATCTTTTTCAAAGAACAAGCAAGGTACCGTCCTATTACTTCGAAAATTTTTGTTAGCAAGAGGGCTCGTTAAGACTTTAATCTCTTCAAGACAGCGATTCCTTTCTTTTCATTTAACTTATTCTTGAAAGGTACAGGACCTTGTATAAGGAACAAAAAAAAGTCTTTATTTTTTGTCGAATCGTCTGCGTATTCTCTTTTTTAATAAAACTTGTCCGCGTTTTTGCGTTCTACTTTTGCCGTATCTTTCTCCAGCGAAAGTAAAGTACACTCTTTATAATTGAATCCAATTCCGAAATCATTTTGCGTTTTATCTTCCATACCAATCCCTCGAATTTTTTCTGTCCGCTAAAATTTGTTCGTAAAAATATAATTAAACCAAGAATTTTCAAATATTGTTTCAAGAAATTATTAACGCATCTTCAGAATATACGTATTTTCCTCTCCTCCTCTTTCACGAAAGATACGAATCGATATTTGAATCCATGCTTAAAGCACCGCTACCGGGAATATTCTCCGCGCGCAGCAGGCTAAAAAAAGGAAATCGACATTTCGTGCGAGGACTGCAAAGATTTTACAGAAATTACTGTAGGAAAACGGGTCCCCAATTATTTTACAGAGCAGTGTAATTTCTTTCTCAAAGGGTTGCACCCAAGGGTTCAAACATATAATGATTCAATACTTCCTACAAATGACTGGTTGCCTGCTAAGGCGGCAGCGTGTACCACGGGCCTTGGACTCGCAACCGATCGTTCTTTCCAGCCGACATGCACAGTGGGGACAATGCATTACCCAGAAGCCCCTTTTCGACTTGTACTCATAATCCCCTTACACGCGAACCCAACTACGAAGATGGAAAATGAAAGGGAGACACCGTGAGCGATTAGATTTTTCCTTCCTGGCGGACGATAAACATATTCTTGTAATTACCGATATTAGGTACTTATGGATGGATACGACAGTTATGCGCTTCGATGGCGGTTATTATTATTTTTCTTTATTGGAAATTATTTTCTGCGAACGTAAGCAACCGCTACGTTGCGGCGATCCGTGAAGAATTTTTGTTTTAGGAAATTATCAAATCGATAAGGTAGGATAAAACCTTGAGTATCAGTTTTATGTGTCGAAACGAGAAAAAAAATTTGTTACATTTGAATCGAGCTGCATTAGTTATATACTTTTACGCTATTTAATCAAGATTGTATTAAATAATGTGATGCTTTTCTTGAAGAAAATATTACTGTTTTTAATTACTATAGTGTTGTAATGTGTTGTTACGTTTGTTTTGAAGAAGTATTGACTTGTGTTCTGTAAGTAGTATCAGTGGGTGTTAAATCAGACACTTGATTTTTTACACGTCCACATTGTCACTTTATTTTAATTAACGACTCGATGAAAAGGAAATTTAATTCGATTTACCGTGTTTAATAATAAATATATCGATTCAAATGTCGATGAAGCGTTGATAACGTGAATGTTAATTTGACGTGTAATACCGGATATTAAAAACGTTCCTTAAACCTGTTCTCCTCATTTACACCACATATTCGTATCCTTTAAACAAATTTTTTTTTATTTTAAAATGTTTTAGACTTACAAGATGTACAAAAATACTAAAGAAGTTTACGAAAATTAAATGCATTAAATCTGATACAGGAATATTTACAAGCATTTATGTAAAAACAGTATTTATGTAAAATAAATTTCATTTCGGGTTATACAGACCCGAGAATTGCAGTAGGGTTAAAACCTTTGTATCTATCGAATGTTTAATACTCAACTAGGAAATTTTGTTTGTACTCTTAATTAATTTAACAACCGCAAGAAAAATTCTACGCAAGTAAGTAAACTCCAGATACAAATTTCAAAGGACCATATAATTTATTAAAAGCGAACAGAAATATTTGCACAGTGGTTGCAAGTAAATTGAAAAAAATTTCGATATTTTATAACACTTGGTTATTATTTTTCAATTGAAGTAATTAATGAACTTTCAATAATATTATTTATTCACAGTTTTAATAAAATATACAAATTTTTAATATTTTATTAAAAATTCCTTAATTCTTTTTAAAAGTAACAAAAATCTATTTAAACCCGTTCGTTTGGTCAATTCTAAATAATAAGCCAAATTGCAACTAATAAAATTCAACAGCCCAATGCTGCGTTATAAAACATAAAGACCCCGTAGCAGACGCAAGCACGACGTCGCTCGACCCTTGGAAATAAAGAAGAACGAGGTTTCCACATCCTTTTCTCATTACCCCGACGAAGGCCGCAACTTGGACCGGACATCAGTGATATTGTACATCAGCAGTTCCTGCAGGACGTGCAATTTAATCGTTTACCCGGTGACAAAGGGTACTCGCAGCCGCCTCAGGACGCATTCCTGGTTACGTTTACGGTTGCGACTACGAAATCATTTGCCAGACACGAGACACAAGCGGGGACACAAACGTACAGATCTGTACACTTGCGGTCGGTTTTCATTTTGACCCAACTACCCCTTGAAACCATCGGTCCCTAACTGTCCGCACTTTATGAGCAGCGAAGAAGAGTGGGCGGATAAGAAGGCGAGTGAAAATACTTAGAAATCTGTGGTTGTTATGTAATTAATCTAACAATCATTTTTTATGGATTAACGATAAGAGTTTGGTTATTCTTTTGTAAAAGAAAAGAAAGAAAATTAGTTTCGGTATATTTGGAAATATATTTTTGGGCGAGATATTTTTTGATAAAGTTTTATATTTTATTTTTTGCAATACCAAATTTCTTTTAGATAGTGTTAAGTTGTGGTTAAAAAAATTAGAAGTACTATCAAACTATGGGTAGTTTAATATATTTGGACCTAATTGTTATAATTAGGATATGTACAGATTCCAAAGTAAATACAATGGAGTGGAAATATTTTTTATAGTCATTGTAGGTTTAGGGTGTGATGTATTCAGTTAAAGTGGATGAATATAGTGTTTTAAATATTTTGTATGGAATTTGTACTGTTTGAAATCTGGTTATCTTAATATTCATGCTACGTATTATTTTATTATTTGCATGTTTTTATAACATGATATTCGTTTTTTATTTACATAAGAAGATAATTCATGGTTGTGATCAAAGCAGGTATACAGTGGCGGTCATATACTTACGTACACTTCATATTTTAACTTTAAAACCTGATTTATTTCTACGAAACTCAGATAGTGGTATCAACAATTTATTTCTAAGAATGGTAGACCATGATGTACATATCTGCGGTAGAACTTTGACTTATTTCGAGAAAAGAAATACTTTGTAAATATTTTGTTCCGATCTGTCGGTTTTGTAGCGAACAACTACTTACGTGCATTACTGCTTCGCACAGTTAAGCCAAATATAAACAATGTGTACCAATATCTGCTGAGCAGTATTTACAGTTAGACGTATTACAATAGTGCTGTGATGAGTAAAGGAAGAAATATCACGCCAGAACAACGACGACTAGTGCAACAGCTTCGAAAGGATGGAATGTCTTATCGAAAGATTTCTGCAAAATTAGAAATATCCGTTATGGCTTGCTATCAAGCTATACAACATATTAAACTTCATGGAACATCAGACAACGTTCCTCGTAAAACGAGACCAGGAAAACTGATCAAAGAACTGATCGCAAGATTCATAGATTATCTGAAGCGGACAGATTGAAAACTGCAGTTGCCATCCACAATGAAATATCAACAGATCTTCGTGAAAAAATAAGTGTTAGAACTGTCCCGCGAAGACTTAATGAGTTTCAATTATATGAACACGTTGCCAGAAAGAAACCGCTCATATCAGAAAAAAATCGTCGGGCTAGGATTGCTTTCGCGAAAGAACATTTAAACTGGACGCCCCAGCAATGGTCCACAGTAATTTTTACAGGTGAATCGAAATTTAATCGATTTGGATGCGATGGTAAAGTATACGTGAGACGTCGCAAAGGGGAAGAATTTCATAAAAATTGTATTAAACCGACTGTAAAAGGTGGTGGTGGGTCGGTACTCGTTTGGGGGCCTATGGCAGTGAAAGGTATAAGTCCTATTCATCGGATAACTGGAATCATGGACAGATACGTGTATCTGAATATTGTAAAAAATGTATTGCTACCATTTGCGGAAGAATACATGCCAAAAGAATGGATTTATCAAGCGGATAATGATCCGAAACACTGCGCAAAAGTCGTCAAGACATTTTTGTGTGACAATAATATTCGTGTAATGAAGTGGCCGACACAATCTCCGGATCTGAATCCAATCGAAATGCTGTGGATTGATGTCGACAAACATGTAAAAAAACAAAATCCAAAAAATATTGATGAATTGTACAGTACTGTACAGGAAGCGTGGAATTCAATACCTGCTAGCAGATGTGCTCGACTTATCGAATCCATGCCGCGAAGGTGTGCTGCAGTTATCAAAAATAAGGGTCTACATACGAAATATTAATGTATTATAATCATTAGTTAACCATTAGTTAATCATTAGTTAACCAAACATGTGAAAACATAGACATTTCGATATGTACTTAAGTATGTGTCCGCAGAAAATTTGACACTTCAATATAAAAATATAAAAACTTTTAAATTATAATTAATTAAGAAAAGCTATTTTGATATTTTATTATGTATATTGTAAACATATAAAAAATATAATTGATTTTCGTATACTTGTTTAACGTATAAGTGTACAGGAAATAATATTTAATTTCATTAACTGTACGTAAGTATATGGCCGCCACTGTATTAGGTAATTTATTATAAATATAGTTTTGAAATTGTTTATAAACTATTGTCACGTAATACATATTATATATGAACAGTTGGCGGTTGATATAGTAAAATATTTATAAACGGACAAAAATCACAATTTATTTGTCAACAATATTATATGCCACATTTAACGTTTTTCTTAAATAATACAACACAAACATAATAGAAAACTGAAATATATGTGAAAATTTCTATTTCAAAGCATTAAAAATTTTGAAACGGAGCTCCAATATTTACAAGCACAAAAGAACACAATTTTAAATAATTACGTGCTATAAAAAATCCGTGTGAGCTAGCAATTGAAAAGAGATACAAAATCCATAACGTATTAAATAAATGTTTGATGTGAACATTCTTTATTTGTATGATGAATATTTACAAGATCTATCACAGGAAATAAGTTCATATTTTATTATTAATTTGTATTAATAATTTATTGTGTTTGATATAGAACCAGAATATTGTTTCGATCTAATATATGTTTTTAAAATCTACTATACTCCGTACCAAAATCCCTATCTGTTAATGCGATTAACTAGTTTAGAGCTGTATATGTGTCATCACTCAACGCGGACGAATTCACACATACGGGTGATAGTGTGTCATCTGTGGCTCTCTTGGTGGACCATAGGACGACCGAGATAGCTCGAACGTAATTATGTCAAATTTCCAGGTAACGTGGGCATCTGCGATTTCGGGTAATAATTAAGATAATCAATAACTCTACACTGGGTAGTTGATTATATAAGGTATTACTGAAATATAGATACAGAATGGTGTCATACAGTGGATACCAAAAGTACTTTTACATATCTCAAAATTATTAAGTTTCAAAATCTCATTTCATTCATACCAATTTCGTTTGATTAAATTCAAATATTAGACAGTAGAACATTTAACCGTTGAAATTTTATTTCCCCGCAATTAAATCGTTAAACAAAAAGAATCATGTGGAAATATTTTTTGTGTACGTTGTATGTTGAAAAATTGATTTGAAATTTAGAGATACTTCATTCTTTATAGAAACGTATAAAAGCTACTTGTTGGTGAAATAAAATAAAATTGTATATGTGGTAAAGAGTAATTAACACTAAAACCACCAAAACGACGAGATGACCGGTTTGTAATTTTTGATGGAAATTCTATAAATTTTTAACGGTACATTTTTTAGTATTCTTCGTTATTTTCTATAAAATATCTGGTTAAAAATCTGTTTATCTTGCCTTATGTATTTTTTTAAATATCTATTATTGCGATTTCTTTGGTATAAATGGTTCATATGTCACATTAATTGGCGGTATTATATTTCGTCGTGTATTTTTAAAAACCATTTCACCACACGATTTTACGCTAGACCTTTACGTTTTAAAAGAAATTGAAAAACGTCAAAATGATTTGTGCAAAATCGATGTTTCTCCGTGTTTAACAATCGTTTAAACATATTTAAACATTCGTAATACATTGGAAATAAAAATCAGTATATTCTATAATAGAAGGTTAACAGAATCTTCTGATGCGAACAGAACATGAATATGTTTCAAAATCAAATTTCTAAAAAAACTGTGCATATAAAACACTTTAGAGATTTGTAATCAGCGCACGAAACACTATAAGAAACGCAGAGTGAGGATAGGAACGTCAATTAGCTGTTGAGTAGTGCAATCACTAAAAGTAACATAAAGTTCAAACGTTTCTCATTGAAGCTACATACAGAAGAAGCATAAATTCAAATGGATCGCCATTTCTGCGAGCACTTGCTGTGTGAAGTTTATTATGTAATCCCCAGAATAGCCTGCGAATTTAAAAGCTCTGGTTCTTAAGTAATACTAAACCATTCTTTCGTCAAAATTTTTTCCTTACCATCGCCAAGTTCTATCGCTTCGTTAACCATCTGCAATTAATAATCACCCTATTTATATTTTTCACACACTGTCCAATCAAAAGCCAAGACTCAAAACTAAAGAGAAGAATCAAGAGAAACGTCATTGCCAATAATTACCAATATTGCCAATATTTCAATTCAGTCCGAATCTAATTCTATTTATTTATTATTATTTTTTATATACACAGCGAGTCAATAAATATTACCATTTGAACATCTTGAGTGTAATGATGTAAGGTCATGTAGATATTTAAAAAAATATATGAAACACTAAAAACTTAAAATGTGAAAACTTATTTATTTGATTAGGATTCTTGAATGTAATAAATTTCATTTCAAACATTTTCTGATAAAGTCAATAAGTAACGAATTATTTCACGTAATAATATTTAGTTACTTATCTTGTATATACTATGTAATAAAAAGCTAGGGGTAGGTTGGAATCTAATTTTTAAATTTTCGAAACTCGAATTCGAAACATTGTAAGATTTCGAAACTCTCGAAATTTGAAGTACTGGCAAGACAAATATTTTGTTTTAAGAACTGAAGTCTAAACAAAATTTTTGCATCAACCTATATTGACCACAGTTAAACAAAAACATACGAATATACAAAAATATCTAATCCAGATTGCTGTCAAAAACAGTAAAATCCAAACTCTTGCTAGATTTAATCTATTTCTTTTTTCACCTCAGTGCACGCTGCGAGCGATTTTTATTCATCGATTTTATATTTTTTCTTATCTGCGTTTCGAGAATTTCGAATCATGAAAAAAGTGCAAAGTTTCAAATGTTTGAAACTCGAAATTGGGTTTCGAGGAGTTTTGATGTTTCGAGAAACCCGTCACTATAAAAAACCTGACTCAAAGCCAACAAAAAGAAAAAAAAAAAGAAAAATCAACAAAAACGCCACTACCAATCACTCTTCGGCAAGAACGTTTCAAGAAACCAACAAGCGCCCCAATAAATAAATACTCAACGAAATCAGACTTCGGCCCCGCGTTTCCTTAACACACGCGTGCAGATATTCGTACACTTGTGGTCCGTTTCCATTCTAATCCAACCACCCCCTGAAACTATCGGCCCCTAACCGTCCGCACTTTATGTGCCGTCAAAGGGGTGAGAAGGAGGCGAGGGGTTGGCGGAGGGGGCGGTAGAAGGGCGCCAAGCAACCCTCCTAACTCTCTGGCCCCGGGGGTGAACGTGGGCTGGCTCACGGTTCTTGGACGAGGAGGTGAAGAAGGGTAGAGGAGGGGTGGGAGCAAAGGGGGTGACAGAGAGAGAGTTGGAAGCAGGAGGGCTAGGGATATTACGGACAGGACGCCGAGATATCCACCCCCTCGTCCGACCTTCTCGAGGGGCGAGTGTTCGGGGGTGGAAAGGCGCCCGAGAGACGGCTAAGGGTAGCGACAGATATAACCGTGACTCGTACGTGTTCAAGAAACGAAGTTCCACCTGGAGTTTCGAGTTGCACGGAGCTGAGTGACAAGGAAGCGGCTCTGTGGAAAATATTACCTCTTCTTCGTTATTAATAAACGGTTCACACCAGTCTTGATAATTCGTGTATTGAAACATGGATGAGCTGTACTTGTTACTACGCTTCGTGCCCCTTTAAGTAATCCGATGCTGTGGTTTGTTTCGGATCGTGTTTCGTGCGACTTACGAAACTACGCGAACACGTTGCAGTCGAACTTATTTGCAACTGATAGGTGGATTGCTGGAATTTGCTAAAGGAGTATGCCGCAATGGGAGCTCTTCGAGACAAAACGTTTATTAATGCTCGTTCTTGCTAATGATTTTCTTAGTAAATGCTTTTCGGAAGCTAACAGGTGCGTGTGCGTAGAGTATATTGAGGAAAGTTGATTTTTAATTAGTACGTTTTGTGTAAATTTCCGACTGTTGGTAAGTAATATTTGGAAAGACGGTGGAAGCTCTGCAGCAGACTGGCAGGTTTATACCCTTCCCTGGGTTGGCAACAGAGCAGAGTGATGCGGTGTTCCGAAACTCCGTGGTCCTCTTCGTCTTCCAAACACCCTGCCACCCTATAGCTCGCACCCACACGAACGCACACAGATGCGCATTGCTCTGACGTGCAGCACGGTTTTAGCTCAAGATGGAATGCTCGTACCATTTCTCCGTGAGCACACTCAGGGAGGGTGAAAATGTTTTCTGTCCTTCCTTCTGGTCGAGTGATGTCTTCGTCATCGTAGAGATATGGATTTTTTTTTCTTCATTGGAAAATTATACCTTTGTCGGTATCGTTCGTATGTATGTCGTTTCCGCTGAATCAGTACCGTGGAGTTCAGAATGATTCAGTCAAATTTCGTTGTCTTTCACAGATATCCTTTTTATATATATATA